>APFE031630735.1:0-64039 GCA_000404065.3 Pinus taeda | reverse complement strand
TTTCAAATATCTGAGAATCCATTTCACTGCCATCCAATGTTCCTTTACTGGATTGTTCATGTACCTGCTTACAACTCCCACTGCATGTGCAGTATCAGGCCTTGTGCAGACCATTGCATACATTAAGCTTCCAACTGCTGATGCATATGAACTTTAGACATATAATCCATGTCTTCTTGGGTCTTTGGGCACATTTCCTTACTAAGTTTGAAATGGCTAGCAAAAGGTGTACTAACTGGTTTTGCATTGTGCATATTAAATCTTTTCAACACCTTTTGTATGTACTCATTCTGAGACAATTTTAATTTGCGATTTTTTTTTCCTGTCTCTAGTTATTCTCATACCAAGGATTTGTTTTGCATCTCCCAAATCCTTCATTGCAAATGAATTTGCCAATTTTCTTTTGAGCACATTTATTTCCTGCATGTTAGATCCTGCAACAAGCATGTCATCTACATACAATAACAATATAATATAGCTGCCATCATTTTTGCTTTTTCAGATAAACACAATGATCAGAGTGACATCTAGTATAACCTTGTTTTGACATAAACTTGTCAAATTTTAGATACCACTACCTTGGAGCCTATTTTAAGCCATACAAGCTCTTCTTCAACCTGCACACTAGTTTCTCCTTCCCTTTTACCTCATATCCTTGTGGTTGCTGCATATATATCTCTTCGTCCAAATCCCCATGGAGAAAGGTTGTCTTTACATCTAACTGATCAAGATGCAAATATTCAATTGCTACTAGACTTAAAATAGTTTTGATTGAAGTCATTTTAACAACAGGAGAAAATATTTCATCAAAATCAATACCTTTCTTCTGTGCAAACCCCTTCACCATAAGTCTAGCTTTGTACCTTTGTTTTCCTCCATCTTCTTTCTTCAGCCTGTAAATACATTTATTCTTCAATGTAGTTTTTCCTACCGGCAACCTGACTAAGTCCCAAGTCTGGTTATGCATTAAGGAGTCGATCTCTTCTTCCATGGCTACCTCCCACTTCTTCTCGCTTTCAACCTGCATTGCTTCATCATAACATTCAGGTTCACCATAATCAGTCAAAAATAAATAATATAATGAAGGAGAGTATCATTTAGGGGGTATACTTATCCTGGTAGAGATTTTAACATGACTTTCAGGTGTTTGGCGTGCCTGTTGTTGTTGTGGTGGTTGTTGTTGTTGTGGTTGTTGATTATTATTATTTTCAGGCACCTTTACTTTTTCAGTAATTTCATCAAGAACTGTGTATTCCTTGTTTTCTCTTTCCTGTTTCTTTTCCTACAACTTATTCTTATACAAGACCTTTTCATTGAATATTACATCTCTGCTCCTAATTATTTTGTGATTTTCGTAATCATATAAGCGATAACCAAAATCATTAACACTATATCCAATAAAGGTACATTTCTTTTACTTTGCCTCAAGCTTTGTTCTATTTTCTTTATTAATATGGACAAAGGCCTCACGTTTACCTTTTTACCTGTCCATGCTTCCTCTGGAACACCACCATCCAAGGAACTTGAGGGCCCTTTGTTTATTAGATAAACAACAATATCTACAGCATCTGCCCAAAATTGTAAGGGCAATCCTACATGCAATCTCATGCACCTTGCACGCTCCATGATTGTTATGTTCATCCTTTCTGACACACCATTTTCTTGTGGTGTTCTTGGAAATGTCTTCTCCCTGTGAATTCCATGCTCTGAATAGTACCTATCAAACTCTTTGCTACAATATTAACCTCCATTGTCTGATCTGAGACACTTGAATTTCTTCCCTGTCTCAATCTCAACCAAAGCTTTCCATTTCTTGAAAGTATCAAATACATCGGATTTATTATTAATACAATAAATCCAAGTTTTTCTAGTTGCATCATCAATAAAAGTAACATAATAATGAGAGCCACTGAGAGATGATACTTGAGTAGGTCCCCATACATCTGTATGTGCAAGCTCTAATTTTTTTCTCTTCTTTTCTTTCCCAACTCTGAGAAATTTGACTCTCTTCTATTTTCCATAAATGCAATTCTCACATAAGTCCAAATAAACATTCTTCAAACCCAGTAACGAATTCCTTGAGTGACTAATATTCATCCCCTTCTCACTTATGTGTCTGAGCCTATGATGCCATAATGTTGCATCTGCTCCTTTGGAAGTTAAATCATTAACAGAGTTAGAAATACCATTGCAGAAATACAATGTACCAACCTTCTCACCTTTTTCTATTACCAAGGCTCCATTGGTGACCTTCCAAGTTTTATCTATGAAAGTTGTCACACAACCTTCATCGCCTAACTACCCTGTTGAAATCATATTTTTCTTCAGATCTGGAACATGCCTTACCTCCTTTAGTAGCCATTGGTTTCCATTCTTCTGTTTTACAAGAACCTTACCCATTCCAACAATTTTACAAGGTTTATCATCACCCAAACTGAACTTGTCCAAAATCTCCTTGAACATAGTCATGAAAATATTTCTTATCAGATGTGGCATGGAATGAGGCCCCTAAATCTACCACCCAGGAATCAATAATATTTTCGAAAGAAAGAATCAAAGCATCTTGTAAAACCTCACCTGTCACATTTGCTTCATGATTTTTTTCTTGTTGTGCATCTCCTTCTTTTCCCTTCCAAGATCTACAGTCTTTCTTTAGGTGTCCTTTCTTTCTGCATTTCTAGCACACTATCCCTGATCTGGACTTGGATCTTCCTTTCCTTGATTTATTGTGATATCCTGAGCTCTTTCCGCTTTCCATTTTTCTTCCCCTAGACTCTGCACTCAAAGCATTACCCGATGTTTCACCAGAGCTTTTTGATCACATTTCCTCGCTAAGGATAGCACTGACAACATCATCAAACTTTAAAGTACTAGAACCAGAAACAAAGTTACTAATGTCCATTACAAAACCATTCCAACTTTCTGGCAATTGTTGGCCGGATAAATCATTCTTGCGGACAAGACCAATCTCCCTAGTATCAAATGATATCTAGCAACAAGCAGCACAAGCAAATCTACTTTTCTCTAAACATGTTTCAATTCATAAATGAAAACTAAGAGGTGTAATAGACCCTACCTCGGTCCAACACTTGTTTGTGGTAGCTTTGTTCCAAGAGCTTCAAGCAGTTCCCTTTTAATAACCTACATACACAAACAAACACACATCAAAGAACACCTGCATAGATAATATAATAAAACATGTTCATTATGAAGATCACGGAGATCATAAAATAAACCATTAGAGACAGTTCATTGAGAAAAATAAACTTGATTGTATTAACTTTATGAATAAAAGAACCTTACAACCTTTGCCTTGATGTTGCACAAACTCTTTCCGGGGTCCAGCAGGAATCTCCTCTACTTTGACAAGCCTCACTCACTTCCCAAATGAAATGAAAGGTATGTGATCTCTCCTCTCACAAGCTCAAAAAGGAAGTCTAATTTCCAGCACACATTTACCCTCAAGAATCTTCAGCTTTCAACCTCCCCTACAACCAGCCCAATGCCTGAATTTATAGTGCAAATGGAGGAAGTTGCAGGTCCACCATTGAAGGGATAAGTTCCTCCTTCAATGGGATAAGCACCTGATATCATGGAGTTAGCTCCCTTAGTTATGGAATGGATAAACCAAGGTGGAGTGGACTTGCCAGCGTAATATTCCTTCTAGAAGTGTCCAAAAGTGACCCAAGGTGAGTTTTTAAGAGTGAACTCACGCCTTTTTAACTTTTACAGGGGTTCACACTCATCACTTAACAGACAGAGCAATCAAGTTCGCAAGGGACATGACAATTGGGTGCGGTACCGCAGGAAATGCTAGGAGAAAGTGCGAAACCAGGATTTGACATATTTTTAAGGTCTTTCTCCCATTTTCAAGGCTTGACATGAAGATCTTAGGCTTAAGACTTGCAAAGGAGGTATGCATGAGTAGTGATGGACTCACACGAACTGTAGAAAGTCACGGTGACAATTTTTTGTGTAACAACAATGAGCACAAGAATAACAGAGCTCTAACTTCATCATCAAAGTTTACCCCTACAGAATATAACTGACTTGTAACAGTATTAAAATCATTTAAATGGTCTGCAACAGATCCACCTTCTGACATCTTCATATTAAAATAACCATTTCATAAGAAATACCTTGTTTGAGGCTGAGAATTTTTCATATAGTTTCTCCAACACCTTAATCAAACCCTCTGTAGTTGTTTCCTTCAAAATGTTGAAGGCGACCAACGCTGCGAGGCACAACCGTACTGTTCTGAGTGCCTTTCTATCGAGAAGGTTGCATTCTTCATCTGTCATACTTATCGGCATGTTTGTTTTTCCACCCAATGGTAGGTACAGATCTTTCAAATACATATAATATTCCATCTGCATCTTCCACAATGAGAAGTTTTGGCCGTTAAATTTCTCAACCCTAAACTTACCATCTTCCACCATTGCTCCCACTTGAACGAGGAACCCTTCTTTCCTGCGAGTTTATCAGCCAAATAGACCTTCGGTTCTGATACCAGTTCTTAGAAAATTATATATTATGGAGCAATGGAACACATAAAATATTGCAGAAATATAAACATAGAAAATGCATAAAACAAGAGAGACACAGATATACGTGGTTCACCCAGTTTGGGCTACATCCACCCTGAACATCCATTCCTTCCTTTCTATTATCTAGAAAAACGAAGAGACACAACCTACAACAGATCTACTGTAATATCCTTTGTTTACTCTCACAGTCTCACCTCTCTTCTTCTCACTCAAAGAATACACATCTATTACATAGCCTCAAATACAATGCCCTCATACAAAGAGAGGGGTTGCCTTATAGGGTGAAAAACCCTAAACTAAACATAAGTTCTACCGTCTGATCATCCACCTAATGAACGGCCTAGATTGACTAGAAATTACTATACTTTTACAAGGCAATTTTATATCTGTTTTTAGCTTCGGGGGCAGTGCCACCAAAACCCCCATCGGGGGACCGCTGGGCCCTCGACCCCCCAACCGGGGGGGATCGGCCCCCTCGAACCCCCGCGGGGGGGACAAGTCCCCCCGACACCCCACTGTGTGGAAGGGTGTACAAACTTCGTGGGGTGTATATCCAGTTGAAACAAAGACCTCTAAACAATCATGCTCCATACTCAACAGGCCTCCATGTAGCCCCTCACTTGTTTGCTCAGTCAGCACAAGTTAGCACCATGGACTCGTGAAGGTCTTCGTGAATGTGCACTTGATATCTGCAACGATCAACAAAATGAAAACACTCAGAATAGTGGAATCATCATGTTTATACACCTAAAACCTGCGATGATTTCGGTTCAGTCACTCCCTCCACTCAGTGTACAGGTTCCTCAGCCGTGACGCTCTAATACCATGTTATAAATGCAATGTTCTGTATTAAATAAAGTGAAACCCATTGGCCAGCTCTACGAAAGAGAGTCTGAACCAGGAGAGTCTGGCTGTGTAGAATACTCTACACTCTTCATGTACATCACACGCTATATAGTAATCACAGATTTAGGGAAGTTAGAACCATAACCTAAAAAATAGAAACTAATTCATATCCTGAGGTCTCATGAACCAACTCACTATTCTAAGATATTCTCCATTATCTCTAACATGTTGTACTAATAACAATAAGGGGGTACACTAGTAGTATAGGGACCTAACCATCCCTCTTTTGATTTTTTTATTATTTTTCCTTAGTTCCCTTAGACAATGTGTTTAATTAGCTGACAGTCGCACTGACCCCTATAAGTGAAGATTAGGGCAAGGCCCCAATCTTAGCCAATGTGTTCTGCTCTTGTGTTTTTGACCCCATGAGTCTTTTTTACCATTTTCTCCCTAATTATAGAGATTAATTTAGCTTAGTTTATGTGCTTGCTTAGTTTAGCCCACCCTCTAATGTGTTAAGTCTGCACCTATGTCAAGTTATTTTTATTTTTTCTTTGAATGCCTCGATCAACGCTAGTTTTCAGTTAGGTAGTCACGTGGATCAGGCCATCAGTGATATTTGTAGTACTGGACAGTCATGCTAGTCATGCCTATCAGCGCTAGTTGTCAGTTAGGCAGTCACGCCAGTCCTAGGGGTAAGAAAAATAAGAATTTCTCCCATTCTAGTGCCATTGCGTCTTGACCCCCAGACTCTCTTCTTCTGCTAGAGGTGACTAGGATGCTTTGTTTGGTTCATTTTCAATTGAATGAGTGAAAAAGCCTCGTTTGTTCTCTTATTTCGTGACTATTTTCTCTTTCCAACCATAAATTACCTTGCTTGGTTTCTCGATTGAAGCATTTATGTGTTTGGATGGTTCGACTCAGAGAAGAAGATGTTTTTTGTTTCATTTATCATGCTTTGGATTTGATTTATTATTTTTTGTTCGAAATTGTGAAAATTTCATTTAGAGTGCTTTATGTGAAAGATTCATTTTGCAATTTATGAAAAGGAGAACATCATTCTAGTTTACTTAACTAAAAATATTGCATTAGTAGCATTATTGAGAAGTTAGAATTGCATCATCATAAGCATTGGAAATGAAATGAAACTTCTTATGTTGTTATAGGAAGATTAAGTGCATTTAGGAGGTTTATTAGTGAAAGATTTCATTCTTTGATTGTTTCATTGATTGTGTGCTCTCTATCCCTCAATTAGTGTTAACTTTCATCAAAGAAAGACTTCTTTTCTCATATAGATGCATATACGAGTTTTTAGATAACAATGGTAGGGCCTTATAATTGAAACCTAATTCAGGATAAACCGTTAAAATTTATTGAATTAATGTAAGGAAGCATTGAAACATAATGCTCACATTTAATGGTCTAGGCTAGAGATTTGTTCCGACGTGTTCAAACCTCGCAGTTATCATTCGCTTTGGCACTAGACAACGCTAGTACGGATTTGTGCTCCTCGTACTGTCGAGTATATAAAAAGATACCCCTCTAGGCTATGATCCTTTATCCATAGGAAGCTGAGTCAACTACCTTGTAAACGTGATACACCGAATGCAACATTCGGGGAGATTGCCTACTCGTACTTCTTGGTTCACCGGGAGGTATTCTGCAGTTCATGGTTGCCTGGCCATCCTAATTACCTATATCATATATCATCCATAACAACTGTTTTTTATCTTTACTAACTCTTTAAATTTGAAAATATCATTCAAGTGCTTGCCCTTTCAAGCTCGTTTCCAATTGAAAGTGATAGAGTCACCTTTCATCCTTTTCTCGACTTTCAAAACATGAAAAGACAAAGTTTTGTTTCAGTGTCTTAAAACTAACTTCCCACAAAATATTTTTGGTAAAAGTTATCTTCCTTAGTAATTCTTTAGAGTCGATTCCAATGGCAACATTTCCAGAGTCTACGAGTCAAGGATTCCCTTCAGATGGGAATCCTGGTCCTTTTCCTTCTTTTGGGAATGTTCGTGCTCCTTATATGCAAACATTGTCCCTCCGTGGGTTAAGCATTAGTTTACTGGTCTTTTTATTTTTGACCTCGGTGGTCCCGAGTGTCCCAACTCCTACCCTACTGTCTCCTTCATTCGAATCACGTCACGATGATTCTAAGGTTGACCCCTCACCTTCTTCCCCCATTTCTTCATCCTCTTGTTCTACTTCGCTTGGTGAAAGTTTG
Source organism: Pinus taeda (assembly GCA_000404065.3). Taxonomy (NCBI): domain Eukaryota; kingdom Viridiplantae; phylum Streptophyta; class Pinopsida; order Pinales; family Pinaceae; genus Pinus; species Pinus taeda. The sequence continues at coordinate 56,413 of APFE031630735.1, read as the reverse complement.
AAATACAGTAATTTGGAGGCTAAAAATAAGAAGAAGAAGAAGAAGAAGAAGAAGAAGTCAGATAAGCGAGAGGCCAACTGTGCAGCTATTACTCCAAATGCACCCTATTGGGTCATGGAAAAAGTATGCATTTACTATTAACTTGTTATCCTTTTCTTTTATTCTCATCATTTCTATATCTCAATGTGCTAATCTATTAAGAAATTACAGTAAGAAATACAAAAATTATCCACAGTTATGCTTTGGCTAATTATTGCCTTCCTTTTTGCAGGAAAATCATGAAAGGGACAAATTTTGTTCCCTATGAAGAAACAACAAATATCGATAGGCTAAGGAGGGAACACGACGGTTGTAGATACGTCCAAAAGAAAATCAACAGGATCAACGCAAGAAAGGAAATAATGTCTGAAGTTAGAAAATTGCGCGAATCCCTCAGGATCAAGAGATCCTGAGGGATCGCTTTACTATTTATCTTTTTACCCCTTTCTCATTATAAAAGGCAATGAGTGTAAGCAGAAAGGGGACAACTGTTGTTATTATCATTGTAATTCTCAATTATAGACTTTCACTGTAGTGAAGAATGCAAATACGTTGTAATACTCTTTCATGATTAATACATAAGAGGAGTTGTTGTTCCTTTTCATTTATCTAAAGTAACCAGCAGTTTACGCTGGTGGCTAACGGCCTGGCTTCTGGTGGAATTCACTACTTCACCTGTGTCATATATTTTCAATTATTGCAAGTGTGACATTTTGATAGTATTAGTGCTTTTTGCTATTTTATTTCGTTGTTGTTCCTTATTTCTTTGCATTGACAAAATAGCTCTTTTTTAGATCATTTACAGCATTGTTGTTTAATTAGTTTCCTTTCTCTTTGGATTGAGTTTCCTAGATGAATATCCTACTTGATGTAATCAACTGTAATCAGTATTAACTACTGCTGTTAGGCTCTCATATTGATGTCATCATTATTTTACAGAGTAGTGCGTTTGATTTAAATTCAATCAGTTTCTAAGAGAAGAGTTATCACTATTGAACTCTTAACTGATATTGTTGTTACTTGAATTGCATATTGTTGTTACTTGAATTGTTGTAGGATTTGATTTCATTAAAGGATTGAGTTTTCTTTTAATTGTAATTAGAATTTACTTGTCGCATCTGTTTACTCTTGTATTTAAAAGATCTATACTGCAATTTAGAAGCATTAATATTTGAGTTGAATAGCTGCCACATACTATGTACACTCTTGAAATAAAAAGCCTTGCTCAGATTGATAATTAATGTGAAGATAATTAGGAGTTGAAAAGTCACCTTTTATCAGTCAACATTTTGGATTTTGTTACAGATGGAGGATAGGGGTTCTCATCACAAGCCAGCCTATGATGATCATGAGGAAGCAACAAAGTGGCATTCCTACTATGGCCACCACACTAAGGATATGATCCAATGGATGAATCAAGAAATAAAAAGTCCTTGGAATAGGAGGCATCATCACGAGCTGACTTGCCCACCTTTTGCTCCTTCTTAGTGAATGGAAATGTGTTCATCTGGTCACCAATCCAACACATTGGCCTCCACTCTCATATCATAATGCACTTTCCCTATTTTACATAAAGGACCATTGTTCCAAAGGGTTAGAAAGAAACTCTGTCAAGGCTATAGATGCCTGCAGGCAATAAAAGCTCTTATGATGGTATTGAAGTCATATTTTCAACATCAATAGTTATTATAAGTCCCTTTCCTTATTTGGTATCTTTACTATAGAGTGATTATGTTCCTAATTTATGTTGAACCTTTATGCATGGATATCTTCTAAAAAATCAATCATAATAAGCTTTAAGCGGAATGATGATGGTAAAGTAACTTTTTTGGGTTAGATGTCCTTTTTCCCCTTTCAAAATCACCTCATAACATCTCCTCAATAATTTTAAGTTATCATATATGCATTGATTTCAACACTCTAATATCTCTTGCGATCCTTTCATAAATAGGTGTACCTTACCACTTCCACCATCCCTGTACATTGCCACCAACATGATTTTCCTTCATTTATTTGGTCGAAGGCGACCTATCATTTCATAGGGGGGTGAGGATGACTCCCAAAGTACTTATGCATGTGTGTCAGTCCTTTATTTGGGTATGTAGAACTATATGAAAATCCATAATAGCAAGTCTTTAATGGTATTCATGCTTAAAAATATCATCTGATATAACGATGATAGCAACTTGCACTATTCCATCGCTGGCTCTGTCTATTGTTGTGTTACCTGTGCTAACTTGCATTGTGTAGAATTCAAGCAATATGGGAGCCAGAATAGTGCGTAAGGAGCTGCTGATACTGGCTATTTCTGAGGCCGCAAGAGAAATTCTAGTCTGAGCGAGGTGGGTAGCATATTTCACACGATTTCAACAACCCAATGAAACAATTGCCATAGAATTCCTGCAGAATTTACAGAACAGTTAATCTATGTTGAGGGGTAGACAAATCATAGTATCAGATGTTGTGATTGCAAACGTTTCTGGATTACTAGCTGAAGGACCCGTGTGGACGAATAAATGACTGAAGCTACAGTATTCCATTGAAACCTTTAAGACAAAGGGCAAGAGCTAATCATCAAAGGAAAAGGAGTTCGACCATCATCTTTTGGAGAACCGTGGGGAGAACTAACCAGAGTTGTTTAGAATTTCATTACATGTGACGGGTGAAAAGATGTGGTAAGGCCATGTCAACTTAAACTGTTAGCAGTTTTGAAACAAAAATGTTCAGTAAATCTACCTACATATTTGAATTTCTTACTGCATGATTCTGCTAGAAGAATAAGGAAATCCCCACACATAGAAACAGTCGTAAGTCATCATTGTTTAATTAGGCTGATAGTTAGCTACAACCTCGCCCAATAGCAAAGAAGTTGGGAAGAATTAATATTTTCCATAGAAGGGGGGTTAGCTTTACTTGCTCCTAACCTTGTTCCAAAAAGGAAGAGGACTACCCGCACAATAAACATTCGAAAAATATACAGACACTTTGCCAAAGTAAGGACAAGCTTGGGAATACCTGAAAATCCCTAGGGTAGTAGTAGCCAGCCCATAGAACTATCTAATCTAGAAAATGAGCAATATTTATAGTTGGAAGGACGGGATGACCTGGAGTCAGAACTTGAGGAGGAAATAAAGCACTCTAGTGAAGAGGAAAGAAATGAAACAGAACTCCCCTCAACACTAAATACAAGTCCCCCATGAGACTTACTGCATGATATTGAATTGGCCCAGATTTTGGCCAATATGAATGAATTTATACAGCCCGAAAGCACACTCAACTTTAACACTGGAGCAACCTAATTGGAAGAAAACTCTAGCCATAACAGGAGCATACCAGAAAATGTAATTTGTGAAGTAGAAACAAAAGCAGAAGTCACTCAAGAAGAGACAGACCAACCTGGTGATATACCTCTAGAAGAACCCAGCCAAGTAGACCTAAACATAGAAAATATAGACCAAACAGAGGACATGGAGATAGACCAAGAAGATGACAATCAATCTAGGGACACAGTTCTTTTACATCAGAGTCAAGATGAGCAACCAGGCCCGTTAGGAGCAGAAATGACCAGCAAAGCACTCTCTTCCCCTAAAAAGAACAGAGCCACAATTAAAAAGCTTAGGAAGGAACAGCAGAGGTTGTGGAAAACAGTGAAGAGGATCAAACGAAAAATAAGGGAGTTATCAGCAGGGAAAGTCCCAAACAAAACCTCAGAAACAATAAATGCAACTATCCAAACTAAATTGCAGGAAACAAAAGCTATGGGGACTCAAATTGATTCCATACTCACTAAACCTTTTAGGGAACAACATACAATTTTTGCAGAAACAACTACCCAAACAGAGGCTATACTTTCTCATGACTTAGCCATTCAGATAGAGATGGAACTCTCCTACAACACATCTACCCAGACAGAGGTTTGGGCCTCCGATAGCAAAGAAACACAGATAATCCACTTCCATTCTCATAGCAGGAGTACACAGACAAATAACCAAGCCAAAGATATCATGATGAGAAACGACCCCATCATAGTGAATCTTCAATCAGATTTAGCCCAAGATCCGCTCACCATAGAACACCTTGAACTAGAAACAGCCCCCCAATAGAAATACCACAAATTACAGAGGAAACTTCAGGACATGAACATCTCAGAAAGTGAGGCATTTGATAAATATTGATAAGCAGAAGAGAGGACTGAGAAAATAAAGCTCAGATTAGAAAAGGTTAGGAGTCAAATGGATACTATTTGCTCATTATATACTGAAATATTGGCATGCAGATCTCCTGCCAATAATTATGCCCTATTTTTTATGGAAAGATACTTACAGTTGAAGTTCAAAGCCATCAAAGCTGGAAAACCGATAGAGTTGAAAACAATTGAGGATTTTATAAAGTGTTGCAAACATCATGGGGTAAACGTTTAGAGGTTGTTGTGTGAATTTTATTTACACAATTTTGTATTAGAGGAAGAAACTGAAAAGAACACCAGTCATTTTGTAGGGGATGTAAAATTTCAAGCTTTTATTTCATTCGCTGTTAACCAACTCAAATGGTTCAAGGCTCGTAACACATTCTAGAGGCAGGAAAATGGACTGAACCTTTGGGCTAGAGGTGAACCAAAACATCTGTTACAAATGCTGGCCAATCACAAAATTTTGATGAACAGGGAAGGAGTAATCAAAACTCTGGGACCTATTCAGAAAGAAATTGTCTAAAAAGGAGTAGAGTATTTCCTCTCCATTCAGGAAAGCTCCTTGGCCACAGCCAAGCTAAGATGAAAAATATCCAATAACAATGTACAGAATAGAGAGCCATTCAATTATATAATTTTTAAACTGGTTGCAGAACGCTTTGTCACTTATGGTAATCTCATCTTAAGGGAAGGTCCTTATTGGCTAGGCTGTTGGTTCCACAACCCTATTATTTGGTATCTTGATGAGGGGTACAAGGCTATATATGAACTGCCTGAAGGAAAAACAAGGAACATCTTTGAAATCTTGGCCAAGAATCATGGTTTCAGATTGCTTTTTGACATTCCTTCTCTAGCTTATTCCTCAACTACTTTGCATACGAACTATATGGTTTTCATGAGGACATGAAAAAGGGTAAGCAGGGGAGTATGTTGGGTGATGGAAAAGATATGCATTTAATGTTAACATATTATCCTTTTCCTTTATTCTCATCCTCTCTATCTCTCAATGCGCTAATATATTAAGAAATTACGGTAAGAAATACAGAAATTATTTGCAGTTATGCTTTGGCTAATTATTACCTTCCTTCCTACAGGAAAATCACAAAAGGGACAAATGTTGTTCCTTGTGAAGGAATAGAAAATATCGACAGGCTAAGGAGGGAACATGGCAGTTGCAGATACATCCAAAAGCAAATCAACAGGAACAACACAAGAAAGGAAATAATGTCTGAAGTTAGAAAATTGCGCGAATTACTATTTATCTTTTTACCCATTTCTCATTATAAAAGACAACGATTGTAAGAAGAAAGGGGACGACTATTGTTATTATCATTGTAATTCTCAATTATATATTTTTGCTGTAGCAAAGAACGCAAATATGATGTAATACTCTTTCATGATTAATAGATAAGAGGAGTTGCTATTCCTTTTCATTTATCTGAAGTAACCAGCAGTGTATGCTGGCGGCTAAGGGCCTGGCTTCCGGTGGAATTCACTACTTCACCTGTGTCATATATTTTCAATTATTGCAAGTGTGATAGTTTGATAGTATTAGTTCTTTTTGCTATTTTATTTCATTGTTGTTCCTTATTTCTTTGCATTGACAGAATCACTTTGTTTTAGATAATTTACAACATTGTTGTTTAATTAGTGTCCTTTCGCTTTGGATTGAGTTTCCTAGATGAATATCCTACTCGATGTAATCAACTGTAATGAGTATTAACTATTGTTGTTAGGCTCTTAGATTGATGTCATCTTTGTTTTAAGAGTAGTTCATTTGATCTAAATTCAATTAGTTTCTAAGAGAAGAATTATCACTACTAAATTCTTAGCTGATACTGCTATTACTTGAATTGCATATTGTTGTTACTTGAATTGTTGTTGGATTTGATTTCATTAAAGGATTGAGTTTTCTTTTAATTGCAATTAGAATTTACTTGCGACATTCATTTACTCTTGTATTTAAAAGATCTATATTGCAATTTAGAGGCATTACTCTCTGAGTTAAATAGCCGTCACATACTATGTACACTCTTGAAATAGAAAGACTTGCCCAGATTGATAATTAATGTGAAGATAATTAGCAGTTGAAAAGGAACCTTTTATTAGTCAACACACCCCCATCAACAAACCTTCTGATCCTTCTCGGAAGGTAAAATTCCCTTACAGGCTATGTAAGGGTGACCATCTCCTTAGAGACTGTCATGGCATTCCCAAAGTCTTAGAGGTATGATCTGAAAACCTGAACTGACCATCCCCATCGACCTCTAGAGATCATGTCGATGTTGCACCCTTGGTTAGTGATGGTAAGAAGAAGGGGAAGATTAGATTCCCTTAGAGGTTATGTGAAGGAGAGAATCTTCTTCACATTTTTCCTCTTATGGATAAAGCTTCCAAAGTTTTGGAAAACCTTACAGCTCCTCAATCCCAACTCCCTGTTGGTTATCAGAGGCTTTCTTCTAGCCCTCCCTTAGTTGGTAAATATATTAGCTTGGATTCATCTCTTGCCCATCTTGCTCTTCCTAAGAATGACACTCTTATTTCTATTCTCGACCAACCATTAGTAAAAAATAGCGTCGACTCGGCTCCGCCTTTAGTTGTTCACTCTATTACCTAAGATAGTAGTGATCATACTGCTCATTTTCTTCTCGTTTCCTCAGATTATCATGAATTGAAGTGTGACCCTCCCATATCAGTTGTTCAGGAGAGTCCTTATCCTAGTCCTGTACAGCATGGGGGAAATCATATGATACCCCCACCATGTAGTTTTGTCATCTCTTTCGATTGGGGTGCATTTTGTTAGAGCCTGGATCTACCTCAGGCTGAAGGAAGTCAGGTCTAGGGTAACATCAAACCACGCTTAACCTAGTAGCTAGCCCTACTAGGTCAGGAGAGGGCTCTCTCCTTGTCAATCTAAATTAGGATATTGGAAATTAGGGCTTGAGATGACTGAATTTAATGTACATTTTAGGCTAGGTATAGTAGCTCAGAGTTTCTGGTTTGATTTTTAGGTTTTGGTTACTGGATCAATTGGAGAAGGCAGATTGGGTCTAGGAAATCAACTCAGGGATACATTCATGTCCTGTGGGGCGAGGTAGAAAAGGGTTTATGTACTAGAAATGGATTAATATGGTAGATTAAGACATCTGAGGAGTTGAGGAGGGCATAAAGAAAATATGAATCCTCTTCAAACAATTGAAAACATTAAAAACCAATTGCATTCCCAAGACAAAGCACAACGGTGTATTTTGTCTATTCACCTTGATTCATTTAGTTTTAGAAGAGAAATATGGATTTGGATACATATAAACATAAGAAAAACTCATTACAAAGAAGAAATAATACATAAACTCACAGTCACAAGAATCCCAAAAAAATAGTTGGGAAACATGGTTTTATTCCTTGCCAAACTACTGATACAAATGTTCAATGAGTGCCACCACTTCTATTAAAGTAAAACCTTTACAAATTACTAATAAATTACATAATATATGCAAGGAAACCACTCATGCTAGCTATTAGGGTCGAATCCATGAGAAAAAGGGTGGTTTCAACAACATCTAAACTAGGAACAACAAAATAGGCAGTGGAACAACTTGCCTCTAAAACTAAGGAAACTGATACATTCAATTCAAAACAACTTTTGATTTGATGTATCTACCCCATCAAGTGTTTTCCATCAATATTTACATCATATTACATCATCTACCATGCAAAATTTACCAAGACAAGAAGAAGAAGTCAACTACTCAAGAAACTAGGCGAAATTTGACTTTTAGACAAAATTGACAAAAATTTGCCTGATGCGCAATGCCACTTTAGGGAAGCATTTGCAGGTATTCCACTCATCCAAGAACTTCTAATTTTCTTATTTGGATTTGATTTTCCCCTTCAAACATCAATTCTCCCAAGACTACTTAATGTGGGTCCAAAAAGTGGCAGAGAGGGCATTTTTTGAGTATGTTTTGCCCTTTTGGTGGCCAAGATCTTCTCAAAAATTGATGAAACTCTCCGGGTTTGCTTACTTTTTTATGATAAATCCAAATATATAAGCCATTTTTCAAGAGGATGTAGAAATTAAATGCGCAGAGCCAGTGGCGCTACGCATTAGCCGAAATTTTCTGTGTTTCTATTTTCAAAAATTGGAAAATGACAAAATTGTCTCAAAATTTGCCCATTTTTGGCTCAAAGCTACATCATGGGCTACTTTGTTGGTCTAAAGTCACATCAGCCAAAATTTTGATCTTTTCATCCTTTTTTTTGCCTTTTAAGGCCCTCCTTAATCTTACCTTAAGTTGCATAATCCTTATGTTGCATATTCTATTACGGGTCAAATAATGATAGGCCATATGGCAAAGCATTTTATTTTCTTTATTGGCCTTCTCTAGCAACTTCTCAAGGGTAATATTCACCCTCTCTAACCAATTTTCTCGGTCATTCTCAATTTCTTGCTCAAGGGAGGTCATTTTGACCTTTGCCTTCATTGCCTTTTGTTCCACTTTTCCTTTACATCTGGAATTCTTGTGTCCTTTGCAATGATAGTTGGTGAAAGAGTGAAGTTTGCCCCAGAAAGATGTACCATATTGCTATCCATGTTTATCAGAAACTGCCTTGCTAACTCATGGTGAAATTTGACCCTGTCAACGATTTCACAAAACTCAAAACAAGACTAATATCTGAAACATGTGGTGGCTAGTGGGCAAGCAAGGAGTTCACTCATGCTGATAGGTTCCTCCCTGAGGATTTTTCCACCTTTGTGAGGCTTCATTTACTACAAATTTCTTTCTCTTGAGCTATCACTAAGCGTGTCCTCTTCAAAATCTGATTCACTGCCTCTTTCCATGCTTGTCCCTATGAGATAATGCAGTGATGACATGGTGAATAATGGATAATAGGTGGGAACAGAAAGGTGAGTATGAAGATATTTTGTAAATGGAACAATAGAAATGAGATGAGGTAAGGGAATGAAGGGAAGGATTTGGGGAGCCAGGGTTTTGATGTGAGGAAGTTTAGGGTTTGATAAAGGAGTTAATTTGAATAGGGAAATGGGGAGAGGGAAAATAGAATCAAGCGGTATTTTTAGTGCAATGAAGTTGGAAAAAGGGACAAAGGATGTTGGTTATGTAATGATGTGAAGCTTTTGCAATGATGTGAAATAAAGTATGGAGACAAGCTAGGGTTTTACCTATAGGAAACAAAAATCATGAACCAATCATGGAAAACCCTATTTAAGCTGAGGATATATGAACACTTACTTGTTAGGAGGTGAATGGAGCATTTGGGAGGATTTGAGATGAATTTGTGTGATTTTGAAGCTTCACTGGCCAATCCGCAGTGCACTGCGCCCTGTGCACAGTGCCTGCCTGATGCGCAGTGCCAGTGTACTTTTACACAGGGAAAAGTTATCTGATGTGCAATGCCCCTCTAATGCATAGTGCTGACCCTCTGATGTGCAGCGCCAGGAAAACTTGCCTCAAATTTAAGGTTTTCTTCCTCCTTTGCTAAATTTTCCTTCAAAATGCAATTTTGGCTCTTCACTTGACTTTTTGCACAATCGAATGACTTGCTAGCATGAATTTGCTTTATATACCATACACTTTAATTTTCGTTCATTTTCAACCCACTTTTCTAAAGTCTTAGTCACTTTTTCAAAAACATCGTTTTTCAGTTTGAAGTTTGACTCTTTTTCTTGGCAATTTGATGGACTGATGTCTTGATGATTTTGTTTTTACAGTGGTAGGAGTTGGCAAGGTGACCAGGAACAACTGTTGAGTGCTTATTACATATAGAAACAATTAAATTACATGAAATTTTTACAAAAATGGAAAAACCCTGTTTTCACCACAAAATAGAGTTTTGAGGTGAAAAGGATTTACTAAGTAAACTTATGACTTTATGAACCTTCATGTGCCTATTGACCTATTTATTTGAGCATGTTTGACAAACCCTAAGACCTAATGGGAATAAACCCTAGGACTATTTGTTATACATGAAATGAAACAGGATGGCTGTGAATGACTGAAAAAAAATGTGTAAACAGGTCAGCACGTGTATGTCATGAGGGAAACTAACATGAAACTACTACCATCAGTTGATCCATGACCTAGTGGACTGTATATGATTGAATGAGACACCTAATATGCATGCAAAAGAGAAATTTGATCATCGATGGAAGTGTGAAGACACTGACACTAACATTGGCTCCAATGGGGATGGTAGCTCTTGGGACATGCCAAGAACCGTAGATCTTTGGGAGAGCATACCAGTGCCTTATCCATTGGACAATATGGAATCAAAATCTTGGCAACAAAAACATCAAAACTCAAGACTCAAAAATAAAGACTCAAGACTCATAACTGAAATGAGTAAGAACTAACACTAACTCAAAACTGAAACAAGACAGTCAAAAGCTGAAAGTAGACATTCAACAGATGAAACAAGATAGTCAAAAGATGAAACTAGACATTTAGCAGTTGAAAATTGACACTTAAAAGCTGAAACTGGACATTCGGCAGCTGAAACTTGACAGTCAAAAGATGAAACTAGACATTCAGCCGCTGAAACTATCTTGAAACTGACAAAAACAAAAAAAAATACTCAAGACTTACTTAACTGAAACAAGTACTTACAAAACTTTTTAATGGCAATAGTCTATCAAGATTTGAGGGCTTCAAATCATGATGACAACCACTTGCCTACTAATGAAATATGTACAATGATGTGAAGTGGGCCTTCCAATGTAACCAATCCAAGAGATGGCTACTCACTGAAATTTTGCACTCACTTTCGTTGAGCAGGTAGAACGATGTACATGTAGGAAACTCACAATAACAATTGAAACCAAGGCTTACGCTAACAAACCAGGCAACATCCATCTTCTCTAGTGCTTGCAAAAGAATGCCAAAAGGATCTTGAAAGTCCTGAAGCACTAGCTTGTCTTGAGATCTAGCAACAAAAATACAAGTACTCGCTTCATTAAGATCTGAAAGAAGAGTTGGTTGCTGATTGATAGGAAGGAATAGAGTAGTGTAAGCGTTTTCTATCTGAGTGCTAGCTGTACATTCCTCGACCATGAGGAATTCTGACTTGAATTCTAGCATACTATGTCTCTTAGACTCACACTCCTCAATGTCATAATCTAAGCCTTTCTTAAACAGAAAACATTCTTCAAGATTATCAAACATGACAACCATATCATCTTCATGAAGGAAAACATTATCTGTTCGTTGATCTATAAAGCTAATTTCAAGACTATCATCATTTTCAGAAGTGGAAGAAGCTTCACGAACACCTTCTTGACCATGTGCACACTGCAAACCTGCATTATCTTGGGCTGTAACAGGACCTTTCAAGAGTTGATCTATCTCATCTTCAGACAGAGGAGATAATACCTTTTGTTTTCTTTTGCTCAGACAGTGATTGTCTTCATTAATTTCAAACAAAGAAGTATACAAATTTTCCTCATACTGCTGATTCATTTTATATGATTCTTGTTGACTATCAAGATGTAAAATTCCTTCATCTTCAAGTAAATAAGAAGCTACTATATGTTGATTATGATCTTATGTAACAAAGTGATTGATTTCAGTGATTTCATCATCATCACGATCTAAAGCTTCTTCATCATCATGATCTGAATCTAGATCTGAATTAGTCAACTTGACTTTATCACAATCTGAAATTGAAACTTGATTTCCCTGCATACTGTCTTTTGCTATGAGCAGATCGGAAGTAAGACCTCCTCTTTCATAATTTTCAATTGTACTAAGAACTTCAATCTGCTGCAAATTTTCCTGATCATCTTGATAAGTATCACTCTCTTTATGCTGCTGAAATGGATTTTCATATAAGGCCTCCATGATCTCATCATCCATGAAGTCATCATCCTCATAAACTTTCTCAAGATTTTGAATAAAACTATAAGCATGTCTACAACAGTTTTGAACTAATTTTAAGGATGGACAAGATTCTTTATACCTTTCAAAGAACATGGTATGAAAAATCCTTCAAATAGTAAAATACTAGCAAGTGGCAAACTTTCATACCAAGATCGGGCTTCACCTTCTAGAGTGGCCATGAATATCTTCATCAAGTAGTCTTCAGGAAAATCAACCTTCAACTTGTGAATATGCATTTGAAATCTAACCAGATGTAAATCAGCATCACTCCTATCATCATCTTTAAAGATAGGCAAATTCCTTTGCCAATCTACTTTAGGAATTTTATTTGGGAAACCTGGAATGTGATCTCAGCTCATGGGTACATACCTTTGATCCAGTGAATCCATTTTGATAACAATGAATTCACCAAGAAATTCTTCACGCTATTGGTTCTTGAAGAGTGGAGTTACCATAAAAATTCTAAACCTTGGGATTCTTTGATACTGGAGTCGCAAGTGAATGATTTCAACCTTCCGGTGTCTAATCGTTGTCCACCATCAACAATCAGATCTAACTTGATACATTTTTCTAAGGAACATAATGCTACATTCCCCAGTATGGTCGCCACTATGTTAGAGCCTGGATCTACCTCAGGCTGAAGGAAGGCAGGTCTAGGGTAACATCAAACCACACTTAACTTGGTAGCTAGTCCTACCAGGGTGGGAGAGGGCTCTCTCCTTGTCAATCTCGATTAGTATATTGGCAATTAGGGCTTGATATGACTAAATTTAATGTAGATTTTAGGCTAGGTATAGTAGCTCAAATTTTTTGGTTTGATTTTTAGGTTTTGGTTTCTGGATCAATTGGAGAAGGCAGATGGGGTCCGTGAAATCAACTCAGGGATATATTCATGTCCTATGGGGCGAGGTAGACAAGGGTTTATGTACTAGAAATGCATTAAGATGGTATATTAAGACATCTGAGGAGTTGAGGAGGGCATAAAGAAACTATGAATCCTCTTCAAACAGTTGAAAACATTAAAAACCAAATGCATTCCCAAGACAAAGAACAATAGTTATTTTGTCTATTCACCTTGATTCATTTAGTTTTAGAAGAGAAAAATGGATTTGGAAACATATAAAACATAAGGAAAACTCATTACAAAGAAGAAACAATGCATAAACTCAATGTCACAAGAATCCCATAAAAGTAGTTGTGAAACTTGGTTTTATTCCTTGCCAAACTATTGATACAAATGTTCAATGAGTGCCACCACTTCTACTAAAGTCTAACCTTTACAAATGACTAAGAAATTACATAATATAGGCAAGGAAACCACTCATGCTAGCTATCAGGATTGAATCCATGAGAAAAGGGTTGGTTTCAACAACATCTAAACTAGGAACAAGAAAACTAAGGAAACTGATACATTCAGTTCAAAACCACTTTTGATTTGATGTATCTACCCCATAAAGTGTTTTCCATCAATATTTACATCATATCACATCATCTACCATGTATAATTTACTAAGATAAGAAGAAGAAGTCAAATACTAAAGAAACTAGGTACAATTTTACTTTTAGGCAAAATTGACAAAAAATTGCCTGATGCACAGCGCCCTGAGCCTCATGTGTAGTGCCGCTTTAGGGAATCTTTTGGAGGCATTCCACTCATTAAAATCAGGCCCAATATAGATTTTTTTAAAGCTCCGCCTATCTAGTTTCTGGAACACTTTGAATTTTCTGATTTGGAGTTGATTTGCCCCTTCAAACATCAATTCACTCAAGACTGCTTCCTGCGGGTCCAAAAAGTGGCAGAGAGGGCATTTTTTGAGTATGTTTTGCCCTTTTGGTGGCTAAGATCTTCTCCAAAATTGATGAAACTCTCTGGGTTTGCTTACGTTTTGATGTTGAACCCAATCTATAAGCCATTTGTCAAGAGGATGCACCAATTCCACTGTGTTTCTATTTTCAAATATTGGAAAATGACAAAATTGTGTCAAAATTTGCCCAATTTTGGCTCAAAGCTGCATCATGGGTTATTTTGTTGGGCTAAAGTCACATTAGCCAAAATTTTTAGCTTTTAATCCTTCTTTTTTCTTTTTAAGGCCTTCCTTAATCGTGCCTTAAGTTGCTTAATCCTTATGTTGTACATTCTATTCCGGGTCAAGTAATGATAGGCCATATGGCGAAGAATTTTCTTCTCTTTATTGGCCTTCTCTAGCAACTTCTCTAGGTGAATGTTCACCCTCTCTAACCAAGTTTCTCGGTCATTCTCAATTCTTTCTCAAGGGAGGTCATTTTGACCTTTGACTTCTTTGCCTCTTGTTCCACTTTTCCCCTACATCTAGAATTCTTGTGGCCTCTGCAGTGATAGTTGGTGAAAGAGTGAAGTTTACCCCAGCAAGATGTACCATATTTTTATACATATTTATCACAAACTACCTTGCTAACTCATGGTGAAATTCGACCCTCTCAACCATTTCACAAAACTCAAAACATGACTGATATCTGAAACATAGTGGTGGCTAGTGGGGAAGCAAGGAGTTCACTCATGCTGATAGGTTCCTCCCTAGTGATTTTTCCACCTTTGTGAGGATTCCTTTGTTGCAAATTTCTTTCTCTTGAGCTATCACTAAGTGTGTCCTCTTAAAAATCTAATTCACTGCCTCTTTCCATGCTTGTCTCTATGAGATAATGTGGTGATGATATGGTGAATAATGGATAATAGGTGGGAACAAAAAGGTGAGTATGAAGAGATTTTGTAAATGGAACAATAGTAAGGAGATGAGGTAAGGGAATGAAGGGAAGGATTTGGGAAGCTAACGTTTTGATGTGAGGGAGTTTAGGGTTTGATAAAGGGGTTAATTTTAATAGGGAAATGGAGAAAGCGAAAATAGAATCAAGGGGTAGTTTTAGTGCAATGAAGTTGGGAAAAGGGACAAAGGATGTTGGTTATGTAATGATGTGAAATAGAGTATGGAGACAAGCTAGGGTTTGACCTTTAGGAAGCAAAAATCATGAACCAAACATGGAAACCATATTTAAGCTGAGGATGTATGAACACTTACTTGTTAGGAGGTGAATGCAGCATTTGGGAGGATTTGAGATGAATTTGTGTGATTTTGAAGCCTCACTGACCAATGTGCAGTGCGTGCCTGATGCACAGCACTAGTGTATTTTTACACAGGGAAAAGTTGTCTGATGCACAGTGCCCTTCTGATGCGCATCGCCGATCCTCTGATGTGCAGCGCCAGGCGAACTTGCTGCAAATTTCAGGTTTTCTTCCTCCTTTGCTCAATTTTCCTTCATAACGCGATTTTGGATCTTCACTTGACGTTTTGCACAATGGAATGACTTGGTAGCATGAATTTTCCTTATATACCATACACTTTAATTTTTGTTCATTTCCAGCCCACTTTTCTACAGTCTTAGTCACATTTTCAAAAACTTTGTTTTTCAGTTAGAAGTTTGACTCTTTTTCTTGGCAATTTGATGGACTGATATCTTGATGCTTTTGTTTTTGCAGTGGCAGGAGTTGGCAAGGTGACCAGGAATAGCTGCTGAGTGCTTATTACATATAGAAACAATTAAATTGCATGAAATTTTTACAAAAATGGAAAAACTCAGTTTTCACCTCAAAGTTTTGAGGTGAAAAATATTTATTGAGCATATCAGAAGTAAACTTATGACTTTATGAACCTTCATGTGCCTACTCACCTCTTTATTTGAGCATGATTGACAAACCCTAAGACCTAATGGGAACTAAACCCTAGGACTAGTTGCTATACATGAAATGAAATAGGATGACTGTGAATGACTTAAAAAAATGTGTAAATAGGTCAATAGGTGTATGTCATGAGGGAAACTAACATGAAACCACTACCATCAATTGATCCATGACCTAATGGAATGCAACTGACCGAATGAGACACCTAATATGCATCCAAAAGAGAAATTTGATCACCGATGGAAGTGTGAAGACACTGACACTAACATTGGATCCCATGGGGATGGTAGCTCCTGGGAGGTGCCAAGAACCACAGATCTTTGGGAGAGCAGACCAGTGCCTTATCCATTAGGCAATATGGAATCAACATCTTGGGAACAAAAACATCAAAACTCAAGACTCAAGACTCATAACCGAAATGAGTAAGAACTAAGACTAACTCAAAACTAGAATAAGACACTCAAAAGTTGAAAGTAGACATTCAACAGCTGAAATAAGACACTCAAAAACTGAAACTAGACATTTAGCAGCTGAAACTTGACACTCAAAAGCTGAAACTAGACATTTAGCCGCTGAAACTTTATGCTCAAAGGCTGAAACTAGACATTCAACAGTTGAAACTTGAGACTCAAAAACTGAAACTAGACATTTAGCAGCTGAAACTATCTCGAAACTGACGAAAACAGAAAAAAATGACTCAAGACTTACTTAATTGAAACAAGTACTTACAAAGCTTTTTAATGGAAATAGTCTATCGAGATTTGACGGCTTCAAATCATGATGACAACCACCTGCCTATTGATGAAATATGTATAATCATGTGAAGTGGGCCTTCCAATGTAACCAATCCAACAGATGGCTACTCACTGAAATTCTGCTCTCACTTTCACCGAGCGGGTAGAACGATGTACATGTAGGCAACTCACAATAAAAACTAAAACCAAGCCTTATGCTAATGAACCAGGCAACATCCATCTTCTTCAGTGCTTGCAAAAGAATGCCGAAAGGATCTTGAAAGTCCTGAAGCACTAGCTTTTCTTGAGATCTAGCAGCAAAAATACAAGTACTCCCTTCATTATGATCTGAAAGAAGAGTTGGTCATTGATTGATAGGAAGGCATAAAGTAGTGTAAGCTTTTGATATCTCAGTGCTAGTTGTAAATTCCTCGATCATGAGAAATTCTGACTTGAATTCTGGCATACTATGTCTCTTAGGCTCACACTCCTCAATGTCATATTCTAAGCCTTTCTTAAATAGAAAACATTCTTCAAGATTATCAAAAATGACAGCCATATCATCTTCATGAAGGAAAACATTATCTATTTTCTGATCTATAAATTTAATTTCAAGACTATCATCATTTTCAAAAGTGGAAGAAGCTTCATCAACACCTTCTTGACCATGTGCACACTACAAACCTGCATTAGCTTGGGCTGTAACATGACCTTTCAGGAGTTGATCTATCTCATCTTCAGATAGAGGAGATAACACTTTTTGTTTTCTTTTGCTCAAATAGTGATTGTCTTCATTAATTTCAAACAAAGGAGTATACAAATTTTCCTCATACTGCTAATTCATTTTATATGATTCCTGTTGACTATCAAGATGAAAAATTCCTTCATCTTCAAGCAAAGAAGAAGCTACTATATGCTTATTATGATCTTATGTAACAAAGTGATTGGTTTCAATGATTTCCTCATCATCGCGATCTGAGGCTTCTTCATCATCATGATCTGAATCTAGATCTAAATTAGTCAACTTGACTTTATCACAATCTTAAATTGAAACTTGATTTCCCTGCATACCGTCTTTTGCTATGAGCAGATCAAAAGTAAGACCTTCTCTTTCATCATTTTCAATTGTACTAAGATCTTGAACCTGCTGCAAATTTTTCTGATCATCTTGATAAGTATCACTCTCTTTATGCTACTGAAATGGATTTTCCTACAAGGCCTCCATGATCTCATCATCGATGAAGTCATCATCTTCATAAACTTTCTCAAGATTTTCAATAAAACTATAAGCATGTCTACAACAGTTCTAAACTAATTTTAAGGATGGACAAGATTCTTTATACCTTTCAAAGAACATGGTATGAAAATCCTTGAAATAGTAAATACTAGGAGGAAGAAAACTTTCATACCAAGATCGGGCTTCACCTTCCAGAGTGGCCATGAATATCTTCATTAAGATATCTTCAGGAAAATCAACCTTCAACTTGCGAATATGGATGTGAAATCTAACCAGATGTAAAGTAGCATCACTTCTATCATCATCTTTAAACATAGGCAAATTCCTTTGCCTATCTACCTTCGGAATTTCATTTGGGATACTTGGAATGTGATCTTGGCTAATGGGAACATACCTTCAATCCAGTGAATCCATTTTGATAACAATGACTTCACCAAGAAATTCTTCAGGCTACTGGTTCTTGAAGAGTGGAGTTGCCATAAAAATTCTGAACCTTGGGATTCTTCGACACTAGAGTCGCCAGGTGAATGATTTCAGCCTTTCGGTGTCTGATCGTTGTCCACCATCAATAATCAAAACTAACTTGATACATTTTTTTGTGGAACATAACACTACATTCCCCAGTATCATCACCACTATGTTAGAGCCTGGATCTACCTCAGACTAAAGGAAGGCAGGTCTAGGGTAACATCAAATGCTTAACCTGGTAGCTAGCCCTACCAGGTCGGGAGAGGGCTCTCTCCTGTCAATCTCAATTAGGATATTGGCAATTAGGGCTTGAGATGACTAAATTTAATGTAGATTTTAGGCTAGGTATAATAGCTTAGAGTTTCTAGTTTGATTTTTAGGTTTTGGTTATTGGATCAATTGGAGAAGGTAGATTGGGTCTAGGAAATCAACTCAGGGATACAGTCATGTCCTGTGGGGCGAGTTAGACAAGGGTTTATGTATGAGAAATGGATTTAGATGGCAGATTAAGACATCTAAGGAGTTGAGGAGGCATAAAGAAACTATGAATCCTCTTCAAATAGTTGAAAACATTAAAAACTAAATGCATTCCCAAGACAAAGCACAACAATGTATTTTGCCTATTCACCTTGTTTCATTTAGTTTTAGAAGAGAAAGATGGATTTGGATATATATAAAACATAAGAAAAGCTCAATACAAAGAAGAAACAATACATAAAATCACTGTCATAAGAATCCCACAAAAATAGCTGTGAAACCTGGTTTTATTCCTTGCCAAACTGTTGATACAAATGTTCAATGAGTGCCACCACTTCTACCAAAGTCCAACCTTTACAAATGACTAAGGAATTACATAATATAGGCAAGGATACCACTCATGCTAGTTATAAGGGTTGAATCCACGAGAAAAGGGGTAGTTTCAAAAACATCTAAACTAGGAACAAGAAAATAGGTAGTGGAACAACTTGCCTCTAAAACTAAGGAAACTAATACATTCAATTCAAAACCACTTTTGATTTGATGTATCTAGCCCATTAGGTGTTTTCCATCAATATTTACATCATATTACATCATCTACCATGCAAAATTTACCAAGACAAGAAGAAGAAGTCAACTTCTAAAGAAACTAGGTGAAATTTGACTTTTAGGCAAAATTGACAAAAAATTACCTCATGCACAGCGCCTTGAGCCCAATGTGCAGGGCCAATTTAGGGAAGCTTTTGGAGGCCTTCTTCTCCTCAAAATCAGGCCTAAGAGAGCTTTTTGGAAATCTCTACTTGTCTAGTTTCTGGATGACATTGAATTTTCGGATTTGGAGTTGATTTGCCCATTCAAACATCAATTCTCCCAAGACTGCTTCTTGCGGGTCCAAAACGTGGTAGAGAGGGCATTGTTTGAGTATTTTTTTCCCTTTTGGTGGCCAAGATATTCTCCAACATTGATGAAACTCTCTGGGTTTGCTTATTGTTTTATGCTGAATCCTAATATATAAGCTATTTGTCAAGGGGATGCGCCAATTCAATGCGTAGTGCTGGTGGCGCCGCACATCAGCCGAAATTTTCTGTGTTTCTATTTTCAAAAATTGGAAAATGATAAATTGTCTCAAAATTTGCCCAATTTTGGCTCAAAGCTGCAGCATGGGTTACTTTGTTGGGCTAAAGTCACATTAGCCAAAATGTTGAGCTTTTCATCCTTCTTTTTGCCTTTTAAGGCCCTCCTTAATCTTGCCTTAAGTTGCTTAATCCTTATGTTGCATATTCTATTCTGGGTGAAATAATGATAGGCCATATGGTGAAGCATTTTCTTTTCTTTATTGGCCTTTTCTAGCAACTTCTCAAGGTGAATGTTCACCCTATCTAACCAGGTTTCTTGATCATTCTCAATTTCTTTCTCAAGAAAAGTCATTTTGACCTTTGCCTTCTTTGCCTTTTGTTCCACTTTTCCCCTACATCTAGAATTCTTGCAGCCTCTGCAATGATAATTGGTGAAAGAGTGAAGTTTACCCCAACAATATGTACCATATTGTTATCCATGTTTATCACAAACTACCTTACTAAATCATGGTGAAATTTGACCCTCTCAACCATTTCACAAAACTCAAAACAGAACTGATATCTGAAACATGTGGTGGCTAGTGGGCAAGCAAGGAATTCATTCATGCTGATAGGTTCCACTCTGATGATTTTTCCACCTTTGTGAGGTTTCATTTGCTACAAATTTCTTTCTCTTGAGCTATCCCTAAGAGTGTTCTCTTCAAAATCTGATTCACTGCCTCTTTCCATGCTTTTCTCTATGAGATAATGTGGTAATGATATGGTGAATAATGGATAATAGGTTGGAACAAAAAGGTGAGTATGAAGAGATTTTGTAAATGGAACAATAGTAATGAGATGAGGTAAGGGAATGAAGGGAAGGATTTGGGGAGCTAGGGTTTTGATGTGAGGGAGTTTAAGGTTTGATAAAGGGTTTAATTTTAATAGGGAAATGGGGAAAGCGAAAATAGAATCAAGGGGTAGTTTTAGTGCAATGAAGTTGGGAAAGGGACAAAGGATGTTAGTTATGCAATGATGTGAAGGTTTTGCAATGATGTGAAATAGAGTATGGAGACAAGCTAGGGTTTGACCTTTAGGAAGCAAAAATCATGAACCAAACATGGAAACCCCTATTTAAGCTGAGGATATATGAACACTTACTTGTTAGGATGTGAATGCAACATTTGGGAGGATTTGAGATGAATCTGTGTGATTTTTAAGCCTCACTAGCCAATGCACAATGCTTACCTAATGCACAGCACACTGAGCCCAATGTGCAGTGCCTACCTGATGCGTAGTGCTAGTGTATTTTTACGCAGGGAAGATGTCTAATGTGCAGGACCCCTCTGATGCACAGCACCGACCCTCTGATGCATAACGCCAGGCAAACTTGCTACAAATTTCATGTTTTCTTCCTCCTTTGCTCAATTTTCCTTCATAATGCGATTTTGGCTCTTCACTTGACTTTTTGCACAATAGAATGACTTGTTACCATGAATTTTCTTTTTATACCATACACTTTAATTTTTGTTCATTTCCAACCCACTTTTCTAAAGTCTTAGTCACTTTTTCAAAAACTCTCTTTTTCAGTTTGAAGTTTGACTCTTTTTCTTGGAAATTTGATGGACTAATTCTTGATGCTTTTGTTTTTGCAGTGGCAGGAGTTGGCAAGGTGACCAGGAAAAGCTAATGAGTGCTTATTACATATAGAAACAATTAAATTACATGAAATTTTTACTAAAATGGAAAAACTCTGTTTTCACCTCAAAATAGAGTTTTGAGGTGAAAAAGATTTTTTGAGCATATCAGAAGTAAACTTATGAATTTATGAACCTTCATGTGCCTATTGACCTCTTTATTTGAGCATAATTGACAAACCCTATGACCTAATGGGAATAAACACTAGGACTAGTTGTTATACATGAAATGAAACAGGATGACTGTGAATGACTAAAAAAAATGTGTAAACAGGTCAGCAGGTGTATGTCATGAGGGAAACTGACATGAAACCACTACCATCAGTTGATCCATGACCTAATGGAATGCAGCTGATAAAATGAGACACTTAATATGCATGCAAAAGAGCAATTTTATCACTGATGGAAGTGTGAAGACATTGACACTAACACATTGACTACTTTCTACCTCCCATCTTATGCACCTTTCCAGATCACAATACAAGCCTATAATATGGTAGTACCTGGCAGTATATTAGATGAAGGCGTGTCTATTAGCATCATGTCTTCTACTACTTGGCAAGCTTTGTGCTCTCCATAGCTTATGCCTGTCACCCAGAATCTGTTGTCTTCAATGGAGGAACCAGTCAACCCTTAGGGATCCTTTCGAAGTTCCTTGTTACTTTGGGAGGAAATATCATCTATGTAGATGTGATGGTAGTCCAAGGTCCCTTAGATTTTAATATTCTCCTTGGACATGACTATGTTTATATCATGGGAGCTCTTGTTTCTTCACTTTTTCATGTGGTTTGTTTTTCGTATGAAGGGAGAAGAGTGACCATTGATCAATTGTCGTTCATTGGCCACCAAGCGCCTCCTTTGCAACCATCATCCCCTATCAGCTCTTGTTTGCAAGAAGTACCTTCTCCACCACAGGTCAGTTATGTGGCTACCCATTCCATCCCCATATCTTCTGATGATCAAATAGATGGTATAGTACATTAGGTACTGGGCGCATTGGAACCTGATCTGTATTTGCTACCAAATGACATGTATTCCTCCTAGAGTGTGGTTCTTCCGTCTAGTGAAGTCCCCTTGGGATCCATGTTTTCGTATGGTTCATGAATAGATGTACCAGGACAGTTCTTTTTTATCTACTGGGGGCATTGGAACCTGATCTGTCTTTGGTACCAAATGACATGTATTCTTCATGGAGCGTGGTTCTTCTGTCTAGTGAAGACCTCTTGGAAGCCATGTTCTCGTATGTTTCATGAATAGATGTACCAAGATAGTTCTTTTTCTGTGTCAACCTCCTTAAAAAATGAAACAAAAGGGCAAGGATAGTTCTTTGTCTTGTGTCAACCTCATTAAAAAATGAAACAAGGAATCGTGAGGATAGTTCCTCGTCTTGTGTCAACCTCCTTAAAAAATGAAACAAGGGTGTGACCATAGTTTGTTGTCTTGTGTCAAGCTCATTAAAAAATGAAACAAGGGTCTCAAGGATAGTTCTTTTACTGTGTAGTATACCTAGGGGGGATAATATGGGGTACAAAGGGAGGTACCCAAGGGAATAATGTAATAATTGTATGGGCCATAGTAATAAATAAGGTGGTTAACCCGTATCATGTAAGGGACCACAAGTAGTTAGTAATAATGTAATGGGCCCATGGTATTAGATAGATGGTATTGAGGGAAACATGGTATTGACCCATGGTATTGTATGTATGAGGCCTATATAGAGGCTAGAGACTCCCCATTGAGAGATGTCAGGGAAATATTGTATGAACAGACATATGGCCTGTGGAGTGTTCTCCTTCCTTAAGGAGTGAATGTATGGTGTTGCCCTACCTTAAGAGATTTGATCAATAAAGAAGAATTTCTATCTATTTCAATCTTGTTATTTCTGATTTTATTTGCATTGTCTTATATTTTCATAGCATATCTATAACAAGTGGTATCAGAGCACTTTCTTGGGCAAAAGTGTAAAAATTAATTTTTTTAATTATTGCAAGAACTTTCTAGGGCGGTGAGTTTGAAGACCAGATTTGGATGTCTTGGTGCAAAATCTGTAGAATCTAATTGCAGATCTGGATTATTTGTGAAAAAATACCCAATTTCAAAAAAAAAAAAATAGTTGAATTGGAGTCCGGATGAGGGAGATATCGCTGATTTGAAATCAGCTATTCCTTTCAGCAATTTTTTTGTGATGGCAGGATCGTTGCAGCGTGAATAGGAAATTCCAGTGCCTAGATCGGGATTTATACCACATGAGAAGATGCAGAATGGTTGTTCCAATTCCAAAAATAGGTCATAATAGGGATTCTAAGCAATATGGATGGAATTGTGGCCATTTCAAATTTTTGCCAAGTAAGTGAAATTTTTTCAAAACCCTCTTCATGGCGGTTTTATGTTTTACAGGAAAAGGTAATGGTCCTCCTATTGAAGAATACATAAAACAAAAAAAGTCAGTATGGGAAAAATATTGGAAGGATTCAGTGTGGTTTGGATTCAAATATGAGGCTTCCAAATGGTGGTTCTCACTTGACTACAAGCAGTTGACCAAACTTTCAGATGTAGAACTTGAAAGAGTCATTTTAGACAAATGGTCTCGTGCCAGAAAAAAGAAGAATGAGAAATGAAAGGGGTTATTTTCTATGGGTGTCTCCTTATTGCAGGTTCATGGATTGATTCAGAAGGAGAAGATCATTGTCTTTATCAATCCTAGTTGCCAGAAAAATCTCATAAATGTCAATTTGGGAAAAAAATTGCAAGTGCCAGCAAAACACATTGAAAACACACAGTTTGATGATGAGGATGTTCAAGTTTATAAGGATTTGAAGATTTCTATGGATAAGTATGTGCTGCATGGTGATTATTATGCTTCAGATATGGATAACATGGATGTTGTTTTGGGATATCCTTGGATGGAATCCGTGGGTACTATCAATATTAATGTCCAAAAGAAATTCCTGAAGCTCTGGTATAAAAAGAAGAAAATTACATTGCAGGATATTTCCATTAAGCCACAAATAGAGACTAAGGAGGCAGTAGCACAAAGCTCTAATGAAACTTACACATTAGATGTTGAGTCTTTGATGATCGCCAATCAAACACAAACAAAGGCTAAAGAAAAAAAGATTACAGGTGTTGATACATCAAATGAGGGCTCAGTGGTTGAAGTAATATTGGAAGATAAGACACCACAACAGGCACCACAACATGCACCAGATAACAGTCAGGCTCCAATAAGGGGTGAATTACACAAAAATACATTGTGGGTTAAAACTTCAACATATCATCACCCACATCACCCTGCAAGAAAACAACCAACAAGATGGAAACCAATTAGCCACAAGGACAACAACGCCCACATGATAGATAGAGAGAAGCGTGGATCCACCTACTACACATCAACATAGAAGAGCTGTCAAGGTCAACTTCCATCTCAAGTGAGCAAGGCACCAACGAGATCGAGGGTTCACCTTTCTCTTGGATGGTTAGATGCACATGCATGGTACCAGTGGACTACTCTTTTGAGTAGATCTTATTATTTGTGTTCTTCCCATGTTTCAAGGACGAAACATGTTAAGGGGGGTGCAATGTAGTATACCTAGGGGGATAATATGGGGTACAAAGGGAGGTACCCAAGGGAATAATGTAATAATGGGATGGGCGATAGTAATAAATAAGGTGGTTAACCCGTATCATGTAAGGGACCACAAGTAGTTAGTAATAATGTAATGGGCCCATGATATTAGATAGATGGTATTGAGGGAACCATGGTATTGACCCATGGTATTATATGTATGAGGCCTATATAGAGGCTAGAGACTCCCCATTGAGGGATGTCAATGATTATTGTATGAACAGGCATATTGTTTGTGGAGTGTTCTCCTTCCTTAAGGAGTGAATGTATGGTGTCGCCCTACCTTAAGGATTTGATATCAATAAAGTGAATCATTTCTATATATATTCAGATATTGTTATTCTTGGGTTTATTTATATTATCATATATTTATGGGTTAGATCTATAACAAGTGGTATCAGAGCTATAGCTATAACAAGGTATTATTTAAAAGATGAGGCTGCTATATGGTGGAAATCACTTAACAGTGAGATTCTGAAGTTATGTTGTGTTGACGAAATTGAAGAACTACTTTTGGACAAATGGTCTCATACTATAAAGGAGGAAACCAAAAAACCTAGCAAAGATTTTACTTTTGCAGGAAAGAAGGAAACCGAGAAAACTAAAGGGTTATTTTTTGTTGGTATCTCCTTATTGTAGGTTCATGGATTGATTCAGAAGGAGAGGATCATTTTGTCTATAAATCCTAGTTGCAAGCATAATTTTATCAATGTTAATTAATGAAAAAAAATTGCAAGTGCCATCAAAACACATTGAAAACACACAGGTTAATGATGAGGATCTATAAGTTTATACAAATTTGAAGCTTTCGATGGATAAGTATGTGTTGCATTATGATTTTTACACTTCAGATAGGGATAACATGGATGTTGTTTTAGGTTATCCTTGGATGGAATCTGTGGGTACTATCAATATTAATGTGCAGAAGAAATTCCTGAAGCTCTAGTATAAAAAGAAGAAAATTACATTGCACAATATTTCCATTAAGACCCAAGTAGAAACTATGGAGGTAGAAGCACAAAGCTCTAATGAAACTTACACATCAGATGATGAGCCTTTAATGGTTGATAATCAAACACAAATAGAGGTTGAAATAGAAAAGTTTACAAGTACTGATACATCAGAGGAGGACTCAGTAGTTGAAGTAATATTGGAAGATAAGAAACAATAGCAGGAACCACAACATCTACCAGATACCAATCAAGCTCCATTAGGTGGTGCATTAAAGAAAAAAACATCGTTGGTTACAACTTCAGCATATCACCACCCACATCATCTTGCAAGAAAACAACCAACAAGATGACAACAAATTAGCCACAAGGACAACAACCCCCACATGACAAATAGAGAGGAGCGAAGATCCACCTACTACACATCAACACATAAGAGCTGCCAAGGTCAACGTCCATCTCAAGCGAACGAGGCACCAGCGATATCGAGGGTTCACCTTTCTCTTGGATGGCTAGATGCACGTGCATGGTACCAGTGGACTACTCTTTTGAGTAGATCTTATTATTTGTGTTCTTCCCATGTTTCGGGGACGGAAACATGCTTAGGGGGTGGAATGTTATATACCTAGGGGGGATAATATGGGGTACAAAGGGAGGTACCCAAGGGAATAATGTAATAATGGGATGGACCATAGTAATAAATAAGGTGGTTAATCCGTATCATGTAAGGGACCACAAGTAGTTAGTAATAATGTAATGGGCCCAGTAGTTAGTAATAATGTAATGGGCCCATGGTATTAGATAGATGGTATTGATGGAACCATGGTATTGACCCATGGTATTATATGTATGAGGGCTATATAGAGGCTAGAGGCTCCCCATTGAGGGATGTCAAGGACTATTGTATGAATAGGCATATGGCTTGTGGAGTGTTCTCCTTCCTTAAAGAGTGAATGTATGGTGTTGCCCTACCTTAAGGGTTTGATATCAATAAAGTGAATCATTTCTATCTATATTCAGATATTGTTATTCTTGGGTTTATTTATATTATATATATTTCTGGGTTAGAAATATAACAAGTAGTATCAGAGCTATAATAGTTTGCTTAGGAAATAATAGCAAAAGCATATGTTATTAATTCCAACATACCAAAAACAACCAATGGTCCAACTATGTATTCCTTGAGAACACTAGTTCCTCAACCATGCAAAAACTACTTACTAGAAATAATTAAGCATCTGATAGTACATTGTCCCACATCTAATCTCAACTGGTAAATGCAACAGTTATCCACGAGTGAATCCTTAGTTATCTAAAATAATAGTTGTCACATGCATGCAAGCATTAACAAACTATATTTTATTATTTTAACAACTTGTTAAAATAATTTAGCTGCACTTGACTAGTTAGAACTAAGTCAACTGATTCTCTCATTATAGAACTGAACCTTATCTCCTTTAATCAAGGGATAAATTTCTAAATCAATAGAGAAAATAATTGCATGATCTCACAAAGACTTCTAGTTTAATGTTACATAATTAATTAACTCATGGAGATTCATTAATTAATATTTTACACTGCTGTTAAGACCAAATTTGTTTTTACTTACCAAATTTGTTTTTACTTCCTATAGTTAGACCAGGGACTACTAAAAATAGGAAGGTACTCAGAAATGCTATTTTTAAACATGCTATTTTTAGCAGGTCTATTTTTAGCACATTCTAAATTTAACATTTCTTGTTGCACATTTTTCAACAATGTAGACATAATATATACACAACATTCTTGTCTTCAGATGGAAAGAAAGAATGGGAGGATTGTGTAATCATACGGCATCTGATACTCTTTGAGGAAGTGTAGGGCATCCAAGACAAGAGTAGGCAATAGGACCAATATTCTTTGAGGGTTGGGAACCCAAGATAAGAATAGTCCTAGAAGGTCATACTCGGAGAACACCTGAGTGGGTATCTACCTTGAGAGACAATGATGAAGGTTTCTATAAATTATTGGTCTCGATAGCATTGTAGCTCATGGTCTCATAAAGAGATGAAGTTGTTAGTCAAGGCCTTGCACTATGACAATATTAATGAATATTATGCTATAATAGATGGATTGCTAATCTAGTTTCTCTTATGTGAATTCTTCAAGATTGATAAGAGCCAAACACCTTATAATATTTTATGAATACCTCCCTAGTTAAGAGGGAGTGTTGAAGGAAGTGTAATTAGGTTCGATCTTCATAAATGTACTTTTGATATTTGTACTTACTCAAAAAAAGAAATATTATTTTTATAATATATGTCAATGAGTTTCTTGCTCATTGAAGTAGGTCTAGAACATGTCAAAATGCTATAGGTGAGTCAAATAATCAAGAGAAAATAATGAATGCCTTAAGGGCATGTTACACCATGTATAAATATGTATTAAAGTCAAAGGGAAAAACCTCCAAGAAAAGTCAAGTCTACTCCTATGCAGTGGCACCTTAACGAAGCCCCTTCATGCATGCTACACCACCATGGAATCTATCTACAAACTGCTCAACAAAGCAGCCTACAATCTGCCCTCAAATTCAGCCTACAAACAATTAACTAGTTCACCTAAATGGAGGGACATTGATCTATTTATAGAGCTTTCCTGCTCCAAATAGAACATATCAAATCAGCTCTGAAAAGAAAATAAAAGGAAGTGAAGAGGAATGAAGGAAGCCGAGGAAAGAGGTCTACTAGGGCAGAGAAGCAAGGAGAAAGAACATCAAAGTTTAAAGGGGTTGTTTTCTAGGGTTATCATAGCTACACATGCAAGAAAGGAAGGGTATGCTTGCAATCAGTACAACAGAAAACTACGATGACTTATCTCTCTAATTTTGGGCTAGTAAACAAGGCCTCCTAATCAAGTGAAGAGGAAGGGAACTCAAGTGAAGAAGGAAAGATGCTACAACAACAAGTAAACAGTCATGGGTTGCTAGACAGTCACATCCAGTCTGCACCTACACTTTGAAGAAGAATCTCATTTGGTTAAGAAGGTTAAGGAATCATCATATGGAAAGGTTCTCATCAAAGGCTTTCCCTCTAGAGCAAGTGCAACAAGTTTTCTAACAAATTGAAAGAAGAACGAAGTGCCAGAAGTAGGATGACAAAGTATCGGGAAACAAAGTGCCTGAAGTAAGAGGACGACACACACAATACATGAACTATTTATTTAATTATTTTGTTTACCTAAAACATGACACAATACATGAACTATTTATTTAATTTAATTTGTATGAAGAATATACATAAAATTGTGTATTTAATTTATATTAAAAATAAAATAAATGAGTAGAATTATAATTTTATTTAACGTGCACTTCAGTCATTTATCTAATCTATAAAAGGAAAGAGAAAAGTATCTAAGCACATATATGGAAATATGCTCACATATATAATAAATATATATATATATGTGGAAATTTGGTGGCAGATCACCTTGTATATAAAATGCCTTATTGATTACATTATCTCCCCACGCAGAAGACGAGCCTACTCATGTGATACGAAAAAGCAAAATACTAATAATAAGAGCGAGAATGAGTAGAAAAATTATGACGAGGGTGAGGGTGATGGTGCGAGGTAAGCTGTTGCAATGCGCCCGGCAGCACTACGAGGGTAGAATCCTCCGGAACATGATTCATTACCAGAGGAGTATACTATCCTCAGGATTTGAGCAGGAGTGCGAGCATATGCAACAGAGTACTTATCGCCCGCAAGAATGTTGCCTGCAACCTTTCCCTCTGCTCCTCCCGTGGCGGCCTGAACAAGCAGTCCTTCGTCAGCAACTGTGGTGTGGCCCAGAGAATCCCTAAGAGCAGACATCCTGTTCGTGAAATCTGCCACTGTGTATGGATATGGCGCCACTTTCTCAGACTTTTTTTGGTACAGCAAAGCACGTATCACCGCATCTTGCCCAGATTCCACTCCAAGAAGCCCTGCTACTAGCTATACAGTACACACAGAGAGTCATTCATAATTTAGTAATTTCAATCACTCAACGGCAAAGGCAACACAACACACACAAATAATACAAATATATTGAAGTTACCCGCTTAGCAGTGGGAGATTTCAGTTGAGGATTAGCGCCCACATAGCCTGTAAGTCCCACGTAGGGGATCAAATAACTTGCAAGCAGATAGTTAACACTATTAGCGTAGGGATCAAAAGGAGGTGTCAAAGTTGTATTGAAGGCGTGGTTGATGATATTGCCAAAATTCTCAGCTGACAGATTGAGTTGGGGTCTAGGAAAGCCGTGCACAGTTTTCTTTAAGGCCCTGCGTTCGTTCCATACATATAGATGTGAGCTGCTAAACAAACAATAATTACATTACATTACATTACCAAGAGAGATACTGAGACACTTACCTGAGGTGACCCACTTCCTGGTACGCAAATTCCTTGATGATCTCCAGGACTAGTGGGTCCAGGTTAGCCTTTCGTGCGCCTACGGGAGGCGGTCCGCCGCTTACAAGCTCCGGCGCAGCACGATCCAGCCCATAACCCAGGGATGACCACAGGAAAAACTCGGCTTCTAAGTACTCTAAATTTATGGGAAATTCAAGCCAGTCTACATCCCTCGCTGCAACTGCTCCGGGCTCGTAGCTGCTGCTGCCTTCGCTACTAATTGGCTGTTTATGATCAGCCTTTGACGCCCACGCTGTGTTAAGTGATAATAATAGCATGGCCTGAAAACAGAGATGGAGTGTAGGCACAGCCATTTTATGGGACGAATGGGAATGCTGGATTAGTGAAGCATAAATCAATCAAATGTTGGATTGGATTGCAGGCTGCGTTGCGAGGTGATATATATATAGTAGTCCAGTGCTCAATGAACCAATTAATTAGAAACATGACATTGTGTTCACATGGAGTGGGAGTGGGAGTGGGGACATAAATTCATATATTGTAAACGAGCGATAATAGAACTAAAGATTGTGCTCACATACATTTGTGAGTGGGTTCAATTAAAATACATAGATGATGTTGGGTTGAAAGTATGTGAACACAAATAGATGCTGAGGGATTGGGAGTGGGGATTGATTAAATATTATAGATAAAGAGAGATTGCGTTCATATCAAGAGGTGGGGTTTAGAGTTTACACGTAAGTACAAAGGTAATAGTAAGCAATTATGTTCACATACATGTGGTAGGAAGGAATGCGAACATCATTTCGAATTTCGATGTATTAATTATAATCATAATATTAATAATTTAATATGGTTTATAATAATAAAATATATGATTATAAATAGGCGTAGTTTAGTTTATAAATGAAATATAGATTTTTTCACAGGAATTCATTAAAATCTGGCAATACAATTTCAAGATTTTTGTGTTTTAAAATACAGTTTTGAATGCCTACATATATTCACTACCCTTTAAAAACTCTTGGGGCACTAGAATTATGCAAATTAAACAATTTAAACTCTAGTTTTTACAGATCTTTGTCATATTTTGATTAAAATTCACCACAAGGTCATATCGTCTATGAGTTAGACTATGCCTTATAAATATGTTTTGAAATATTATATATGTTAATATGAATAAGGGTTTTTTTTATACTCCCTCTTATATTCAAGACTTGATCTTTCTACTAGGAAACGCGTGTTTTTAACCACTAAGCCCTTATTTATTACACATTAAAGTTAACCAAACCATATGTTACATTAATAGTAATATAATATAGACATAGTCTAACTTATACAAGAAGGGGCCTTTTCCACATCATTTCTTCTGGTTAACTTTAACCAAAATCTACAATATATTTTAAAAAACTTGAGTTTGAATTGTTTAATCTACATAACCCAATGAGGTGCTCATGATGCTAAACCTATTTATGCATTCAAAAATATATTTTAAACAACAAAAAATCACAATTTTGCTTGAAATTGTATTGCAAAATTCCAGTAAAAAAAGACTCTAACATATATTATTTAAATTATAATATTAATAGAGTATAATTATATTAATATATTTTATAATAATATACATTATGCTAATACCAAGAGGCATCCTTACAAGATTACAAAATCTCTATTGTAGATTCCTCTGGAAAGGCAAACAAACAGGAAGGATTTTTGCATAGGCAAAACGGGATCTTCACACACACACACACACACACACACACACACATATATATATATAGCATCTTCACATGGATGTGGAGCCACTAGAAGTGGGGAGATAAATGTATATGAGCAATAGATGATATTATTAATTATTAATATGGTTGTCATAAATATATTTCAAAATAGAGTATTTTTGGTTAAGATGTAGTCATAGATATATTTTTGAAATATCGTATATTCATATGAACAAAGTTTTTTTTAAGTAAGTTCATTAAATTTATATTCACAATATTAATATAAATTAACTTTGAGTAACTAACACATTAATAATATATTAATCTCTTAAGTATGTCATTTTTATAAACTGATATTAATTTAAGGCTTAGTCTAATTATAGACAAAATAGACTTTTTCAAATACTTTCAAGAAAAAATTTGATTTTTTGTTATTTAAAATGCATTTTTGAATGTATAAATGGATTCAACGCCTTGAAAAATTAGGGCACTCGAATTCTACGCATTAAACAACTTCAACTCAAGTTTATAAAATTCTCTTTAGGATTTTGATTAAAAATAACCTTAAAACTTATAGTAAAAAATGCCATTTCGTCTATCACTTAGAGTAACGTAACATATATAATATTAATATTATTAATAATATACATTATTTATATTATAATATTATCATATTATCATATTAATAATTATATTTATAATTTGAATTTAGGCTTATGTGGATCTATATTTTTATGCCAAATCGTTTTTCGCACATAACCACATTAGAGATCATTAATGGATTGGGACCTCAATGTGGTTCATCGTCCACAAAAGGTGGGGAATCTATTGTTTTTCCCCACACACACTTAAAACAAATATAATAATATATGTTTATTTTAATATTATGTATTAAATATTTGACAATTCACAATATTTTTTATCATTAATTATTATTAAAAATAAAACTTACTATGAATACACAATTTAATGACTCTATATATCTAATATATATATATACTAGATATATATATATATATATATCTATATAATAATAATATTATATATATATATATATATATATAATATATATCCTTGGCTCTTTCTATTATTGTATACTCCTTTTTTTTATGTGGCCTCTAAGCCTTGTTGATTTTGATATGTTCTCTCTTGGTTGGGATTTTTCTTTGGTTCCTTCTCCATCTTTTAGTTCAATTGGCTATCTGGAATACGAAACATTGTTATGGTACCCTTCACATTTCTCTCAATGAATTTCTCCACGTTTCATTGTGCTCAATTTTTTTCTCTTTTATTGTCTAACCCTTTCCTCTATAGAGTCCCCACTTTTGCTCCACTCACTCTTAGTTGGGATTTTTCTATTCTCTTCTCCATCTTCTAGATCTATTGGTTACCCAAAGTCCAATTCATTGACATGGATCCCATCCCTTGATATTCTTTATGAGAACATTTATCCCCACTTTAAGCTCCTTCATATTCAATTTACTTAGGTCCCAAGCTTGCCTTTGTTTAGGCTCTTCCTTCCCTTCTCTCTAGTCATTCATCAAGATCTCTCCCTTTTAGGTACCACATCTATTGGTGAGTCTCCCTTCACAGTGTCGCATCATCATGCTAAGAGTAAGAGGGACATAAAATACTTTTGGGAATAGGGAGGCTCTTGCACCTAACAGATGGTGGAGAACTTGGCACAAAGGTATTAGGCCAACACTCCTTAGGGAATCAAGGAGGAAATTTCCTATGTAGAATGTGAAATTGCTAGGGAGAGAGAATGACTAATAGACTTCGTGGTGATGATGGAGATTGTTGACTGTCTACTTGATATTGGACACACCAAGGGATACTACAACCAATACATGCAAATTGTTGATATCTTTTGAAATCTAAATCTCCTACTTGCCAAAGTCCCACTCAACCGAAATGAAGCCAAGGAGGAAATTATCCTAATATTAGATGAGCTATGACTTACCATGAAGAATCTGGGCAACAAGTTGTGTTGTGTTGAAGTTCACTTGGGCATTCCCCTAAATCCATGATGCTCCCTCAATAGCAGAAAATAGCCAATCATCATGGATTCCTCAAATGCTTTTGACTCCAAATGATAGGTTCTCATCAATCTAGTTTTTTTAGTTGCTTATGTTTTTCTCTTTCTTTAACCAGAATCTAGATAAGGCTATCTAGACCTTTTGTACAAATTCAGTAGTTTTGTTGAATTTTAAAACTCTTTATGTATGGTTGCTCTGAAAACTGTGGTTATGTCACTAGTCTAGCTTCCCTAGTGGCAGAATAGGACAAAAACCAAAACTTCTCTAATGCTCTAATGTTCCTCTTTAAATTTTAAAATAGAAGTTTTAAATTACCAAAAAGAAATTAATAAAAATGTGTCTATAATATTAATAAAAGTGATATTAAACATATTATTTAATAAAAATAATTTGAAACTATGAGAGGGAGAGTTTAATTATGGTTTTACCCAATGTATGTAAAAGAGGAGCATTAGGAAACAAAGGATGGGAGTGCTTATGGAGAACATAAATTATTTAGAGAGTAATTCAAATGATGACCATCTGGAAATGAAGAATAGAGAGGTAAGCATTGCTTTGATATTCAATTTAATGATGCGAAGCAAGTGGAGGATTGATATTTTAATGGTTTGCAGATATGGGAGGTCATATTCACCTACATTTCCATTTCTCCAATACACAATAGTCAGTTCACGTTGGAATGACCATTCATGGTAGGTAGAGAGAAATTTTGACACATGAGCATAGATTTATCAAAGTACCTAGGTTGGAAGAAAGGCTCTTTATCAATTCTACTAGATCTATGCTTTTCCATTCTTCTTACTTTTTTGGTTGTGCTATCCAAGTTTCCTATATATCTTTCTATCCTTTGTTGTTTCTCTTGTAGTTTACTCCTTTCTTTTGTGTGACATTTGATCCTTGTTTCTTTTTATATGTTCTCTTTTGGTTGGGATTTCTCTCTAGCTCATTGTTTATATTCTAATTTAATTGGCTATTTAGAATACAAAACATTTCCATGGTTCCCTTCCCTTTCCAAATTTCTCTTTAGGCATTTCTCCTCATTTCGTTGTGCTCAATTTTTTTTGATATTGTATAACCCTTTCCTCTATGCATTCTTTCCACTTTTTCTCCACTCACTCTTAGTTGGGATTTTTCTTTGGCCTCTCCTGTAACACACCCTCCCACCCCTTAGGAGTGGAAGGTTATTCTTGGGCAGTGGAAGGTGTTACATCAAAATTTACCTAATCTCCAAGGTCTCATTATGAAGATAGGGTTATAGAATCCATTCCCTTAAAAAGTGTGTGGAACTCACTTTAGATAACACCATCATGTCCAACTCGTCAAGATAATTTTGATGATATAAATTTTATCTCAATTTGATTCTTGGATTAGAACTAATGACCATTTAAACGTTCACCCTTTAATTCCCTACCACATTAGCATGTCATGGCATGTGGTCTATGTGGTTTTTCCACATCATTCATAGGCCTAGGTAACTCTTGCCACATTAACACACCTAATGCATACAAATCAACATGAGAAGTTTCCCCCCTCCACACTTGGCATGACACGATACAAAATTTTGGGATATTTCCCACTACATTATCACCGTAAAATACACCATTCCTCTAAGGGTATCCCATTTTATCCCTCCGTAGTGTACCGAGATGTGAAAATTCATATTACTAACTGGGAAAAATTCCCATTTCACGACCTCCATCTACTGCAAATCATGTTATTGCAAGACATTTTAGGGGGTCTACGGTTTGGAGTGGAATTTCACCTAGACACATCAGCCTCCACATCAGTCCGCGTGGCTTTCCTCAAGTCAGGTAGCACCATAAAACCACCACCATGTGTCCCCTAGGTGCCACATCAACCTAAACTCCACATCCCCTACTCCAACTACATCTTGTTGACATCATGGTGATGCAATCCTGCCATGTGGCATCCTCTGATTGTGCCACATGTCACCTAAAAACCAACCACTTGGCCATCCAAAAGGGACATTTTTTTCCTACCACCTGTCACGTTATCAATATGTCATATTAGCAATCCTCACATGTCACTTGTCATCATGGCTTCCACGTATAATTTCC
The DNA here is from genome assembly GCA_000404065.3 of Pinus taeda. Taxonomy (NCBI): domain Eukaryota; kingdom Viridiplantae; phylum Streptophyta; class Pinopsida; order Pinales; family Pinaceae; genus Pinus; species Pinus taeda. The sequence continues at coordinate 20,103 of APFE031630735.1, read as the reverse complement.
CAACCAATGTGGTACTTTCCACCTCAGCTTGTGCTATCGTCCCATGGGGCCAATCCCCTTAGTGTAAAACCACTCTTCTACATTATAATAGATTTGGGAGGGGTCAGTTTTTTGTGAAAATTTGTGTTCCTCAGGATGGGGATATCCTTATCCTGCTTTTGTGCCACAATGTTATAATGCTATATGAAGACCTTAATCCATTTAGGCATGGCATGACAATAATGATCTCCTCAAGTGGTAGGAACAAATTTTCCCCATGCCCTCTATCAACCACACCATTCTATTACACCCAACCTACCAAGGGAGTTGCAACGTGTCATAAATCTTCATGACAATTGACGAAGAAATATTTTTCCACTCCCTCCATCATTAGTGCTCATTCCCCAAAGAGACCAAAACATACCACTTAGCAAGGGAGGTGAAGTGCAAAGTGAATCTTCACATCAGTCAACAATGATATTCCCATTCCACGCCATTTCCTATAGTGCTCATTTTTCAAAGCTCTTATACATATAGACTTCAAGGCTTGTTTGACCGAAATACAAGCATGTGCAAGCCATGGATAGACTTAGAGACTAAATCCACAATCTGAGTTATTACAATCAGATTCGACCAAAATAACACTCAAACATAATATTATGGTATCAACTTTGAGGTGTTTTATCAGTTGTATCCTCAAGGTAAGCATTGTAGAAACATGTAGCTCAAAGTCTAGGTGGTTTATCATCTTACTTGGAAAGCACTTGAGTACTTGATCATCCTTCTTCACAAGCACTCAATGGTTTATTAACCATTTTAGCAAGCACCCCAGTGAATTTCTACCCTACCTAGTGGTTTATCAACCTTCTTGGAAAGAACTAAGTGCTTTATCAATCTCCTCTGTAAGCACTTAGTGGTTTATCAACCATCTTCTTCTCAAAAAGCACCTATCACCCAACAATCTCCTTTGAGCCTTCCACTTATCCTTCCAAGATTGGACACACAAAGTCCACAAATTCAATACATCAACACAAGGAATCACATCTCGTTATCATCAACCAAATTTCTCTAGCACTCGACATTCAAGCTTTTTCATTGCAAAATTGTTCTCTTCTCCAACGTTCTCTCATGATGTAAATGTCTTATGTTCTCTTCTTAAAATGTGTTTTTTTTTTCTTTTCATTCGCATTTTTAATTTAGTATCTTCATTTCCCCATGGTACTATTCACTTCCCCTCTCTTTCACGTCATGGAAGCAGGGAACCTAGAATATCTTCTACCAATCATGAGAGTTAAGGGTTATGTGGCGTCAATGATCACCACTCATTGCTTTCCCCTCTGATCATAGATCAGTTCACTAGGATCCCTTATTCATGCCAAGTAACCAAGCCTCTCCATTCTCATGCTTCTTCAAATATCCATCAAAAGTAGGTGGCTTTGCTTTCATAAAATCATTCAACAAGTATCCCCTATCAATCCTCCTGTAAGAGTGATAACAATGATGATCATAGTGCCTGTCAGAACCAGAACTAGAATAGTACATGTGTTCATCACCTCTCCTATCCATAGTATCCAAGAATATACCATATCTGATTGTGCCATCTTTATCTGACCTGTGACCACCATGAGACTTACTTCCATATGCCCCATTAGCCCCATCCCCCTGTCCATAGTTGATCTAGAGTGGTCCATGTCTCTACAATTATGACAAACTCTAAAGAATTACTGCATTGACTTATGCTTGTTTCTCCTGTGCGTGCACGATTCTATTATTATATGCTTTACAACTCCTTATTTCTTCCTTCAAACTCCTCAATGTGTCTACTAAGTCAGAAGAGTGCCCAACACCACACTGCTCATATGATTCATAGGGGGAATCTTTGTAGTCTACCATCTTGGTAGTCATCTTGATCTCTTCTTGCAAGGCACACTATGTCAGCTAAACCAAATCATAAATAAACAAATGTACCTTAGTATAATTCAAGGAGGATATATCATCTACAAGACCAACCAAATTAGCACAATACATATATAAACATAACCATATCATCATTTAATCATCATCTCAATCGTTTTCTAGTCATCAATGCATGATCATACCCACCAAACATCATGACCTCATGCATGGCAACTATAAGCATATCATTGTATGCATAACAACATATCTATGACACGAACACATACACATTACATACAAACATTGAAATGAATATCTAGTGTATAACTGACATAAATTCATGATAAACACATCCAACAACAATGCCATTAACTTTTCTCATGGCAACACCACTGCAGCCATAACCAACACCACGCATACATAGCCAATACATAGACCACAAACTTGAGATCACATATGCAACCGACATGAATGCATGACCAACGCACTAACCATCCAATCCAAGGGTTGAACCATGTTGAATTTCCACTATCTTAGGTTTAGGTTAGAATATTAAAATCTCTGACACTACCAAACCAAGAATCTCAACAAGAACTACTTTGCACAACGGAAAATATAAAGCAGTAAATCACATATGCACAAGTATACACAATTTTTAACAAAATTGTACAATAATGTAAAACCTCAATCTTCGTTATATGAAACTAAATTTGAATAATACAATAGTCTATGGTATACAACATACAATGGCAAACATGCTACATAGACTCGATGTCGTATCTTGTCCAATCAGTCCTTTGCACACGGACTGCCCACTAGATGTGTCTTAGTCCATCAAGGCCACAACACATTGAGACTCCAGGAGGGCTGCCACCTAACACTGCTACAGTTCACTTCTATTGCATGTACATAGGCTCATCAATCTTCTCTATAGGTTGGCCAATTCTTGAGCTCCAATCTGCCAGGCTAGCAGTCACCTTTGTCCATCAAGGTGTTGGACTTCAACACCAATCTTCACCCAACCCTAAGCTCTTCTTAGTCACATCAATATAGCACATCTAGGGCTACTTTGGGTAGCCAACACACTTCCCTCCACCAGATCAATGGCACCTAATCCTTCACTGTGGAATCTGCTCCTAACTAAAGCCTTCCCGACACCCAAGTCAACTCAAATACATGATTTCCACAGGCTGCAATGAAACATGATCCAAACTAATCCACAAATCTGAAATTCAAAATCTCAACAATAGATCTCAACTCACTTTTTTGAGGTCCTCTTTTACTGCTACAAATCTAGGTTTTGTTAGGGCACAATACACAGTCCTAACGACCCTCACAAAACTGCAGCAACAATCCTCCTTTTTCTACTTCATACATATCATGTTAATGTAAACAAGAGGTGGCATTCGTCATTGTATAAACTCAAAAAATACATAAGAAACAATGATGTTATCGAAACAATCCTAATTAGAAAACCATCAAAATGACCAAAATCAACACAAAATACAATATTTCTAGATAAACATAAGGAAACATTATAGATGTTAGATTATACATTCAAAACAATGATCAAACAACAATAGTTTAAGAAAACACAAGATGTACCTATTTATGATTATGAAATATGCAATCAAACTTGGTTTAAAATAGATGTCATAGAAAAACAATTGACTAATGTGTCCAAAGTAAGTGTATGTGCAAAAAATGCAAAAGATTGTAAACGAGCGATAATAGAACTAAAGATTGTGCTCACATACATTTGTGAGTGGGTTCAATTAAAATACATAGATGATGTTGGGTTGAAAGTATGTGAACACAAATAGATGCTGAGGGATTGGGAGTGGGGATTGATTAAATATTATAGATAAAGAGAGATTGCGTTCATATCAAGAGGGGGGGTTTAGAGTTTACAAGTACAAAGGTAATAGTAAGCAATTATGTTCACATACATGTGGTAGGAAGGGATGTGAACATCATTTCGAATTTCGATGTATTAATTATAATCCTAATATTAATAATTTAATATGGTTTATAATAATAAAATATATGATTATAAATAGGCGTAGTTTAGTTTATAAATGAAATATAGATTTTTTCACGGGAATTCATTAAAATCTAGTAATACAATTTCAAGATTTTTGTGTTTTAAAATACAGTTTTGAATGCATACATATATTCACTACTCCTTAAAAACTCTTGGGGCACTAGAATTATGCAAATTAAACAATTTAAACTCTAGTTTTTACAGAGCTTTGTCATATTTTGATTAAAATTCACCACAAGGCCATATCATCTATGAGTTGGACTATGCCTTATAAATATGTTTTGAAATATTATATATATTAATATGAATAAGGGTTTTTTTATACTCCCTCTTATATTCAAGACTTTATCTTTTTACTAGGAAACGCGTGTTTTTAACCACTAAGCCCTTATTTATTACACATTAAAGTTAACCAAACCATATGTTATATTAATAGTAATATAATATAGACATAGTCTAACTTATACAAGAAGGGGCCTTTTCCACATCATTTCTTCTGGTTAACTTTAACCAAAATCTACAATATATTTTTAAAAACTTGAGTTTGAGTTGTTTAATCTACATAACCCAATGAGGTGCTCATGATGCTAAACCTATTTATGCATTCAAAAATATATTTTAAACAACAAAAAATCACAATTTTGCTTGAAATTGTATTGCAAAATTCCAGTAAAAAAAGACTCTAACATATATTATTTAAATTATAATATTAATAGAGTATAATTATATTAATATATTTTATAATAATATACATTATGCTAATACCAAGAGGCATCCTTATAAGATTACAAAATCTCTGTTGTAGATTCCTCTAGAAAGGCAAACAAACAAGGAGGATTTTGCATAGGCAAAACGGGATCTTCAATATATATATATATATATATATATATAGCATCTTCACATGGATGTGGAGCCACTAGAAGTGGGGAGATAAATGTATATGAGAAACAATAGATGATATTATTAATTATTAATATGGTTGTCATAAATATATTTCAAAATAGAGTATTTTTGGTTAAGATGTAGTCATAGATATATTTTTGAAATATCGTATATTCATATGAACAAAGTTTTTTTTAAGTAAGTTCATTAAATTTATATTCACAATATTAATAGAAATTAACTTTCAGTAACTAACACATTAATAATATATTAATCTCTTAAGTATGTCATTTTTATATACTGATATTAATTTAAGGCTTAGTCTAATTATAGACAAAATAGACTTTTTCAAATTATTTCAAGAAAAATTTTGATTTTTTTGTTATTTAAAATGCATTTTTGAATGTATAAATGGATTCAACACCTTAAAAAATTAGGGCACTCGAATTCTACACATTAAACAACTTCAACTCAACTTTATAAAATTCTCTTTAGGATTTTGATTAAAAATAACCATAAAACTTCTAGTAAAAAATGTCATTTCGTCTATCACTTAGAGTAACCTAACATATATAATATTAATATTATTATAATATACATTATTTATATTATAATATTATCATATAATAATTATATTTATAATTGAATTTAGGCTTATGTGATCTATATCTTATGCGAAATCTTTTCGGAGATAATCAATTAGAGATCATTTATGGACTGAGACCATCAGTGTGGTTCATCGTCGGGACAAGATGGAAATTCATATTGTTTTTGCCCCACACACACTTAAACAATATAATAATATATGCTATTTTAGTATTTATGTATTTATAATATTTGACAATCAATATTTTTATCATTATTATTATTAAAAATAACTTAACTATGATATACAATTAATGTATATATATAATATATATATATATATATATATAGATATAATATATATATATATATATATAATATATATATAAATATTATAATATTATATATATATATTATATATTATATATATATATAATATATATATATAGATGTGTGTGTGTGTGTCCTTGGCTCTTTCTATTATTGTATACTCCTTTCTTTTATGTGGCCTTTGAGCCTTGTTGATTTTGATCTCTTCAATCTTGGTTGGGATTTTTCTTTGGTTCCTTCTCCATGTTTTAGTTCAATTGACTAGCTAGAATACGAAACATTGTCATGGTACCCTTCACATTTCTCTCAATGAATTTCTCCTCGTTTCATTGTGCTCAATTTTTTTCTTTTTATTGTCTAACCCTTTCCTCTATAGAGTTCCCACTTTTGCTCCACTCGCTCTTAGTTGGTATTTTTTCAATTCTCTTCTCCATCTTCTAGATCTATTGGTTACCCAAATTCCAATTCATTGACATGGATCCCATCCCTTGATATTTTTTTATGAGAACATTTATCCCCACTTTAAGCTCCTTCATATTCAATTTACTTAGCTCCCAAGCTTGCCTTTGTTTAGGCTCTACCTTCCCTTCTCTCTAGTCATTCATCAAGATCTCTCCCTTTCAGGTACCACATCTATTGGTGAGTCTCCCTTCATAGTGTCATGTCATCATGCTAAGAGTAAGAGGGACATTACATAATTTTGGGAATAGGGAGGCTCTTGCACCTAACAGATGGTGGAGAACTTGGCACAAAGGTATTAGGCCAACACTCCTTAGGGAATCAAGGAGGAAATTTCCTATGTAGAATGTGAAAATGCTAGGGAGAGAGAATGATTAATAGGCTTCGTGGTGATGATGGAGATTGTTGACTGTCTGCTTGATATTGGACACACCAAGGGATGTCACAACCAATACATGCACATTGTTGATATCTTTTGAAATCTAAATCTCCTACTTGACAAAGTCCCACTTGACCGAAATGAAGCTAAGGAGGAAATTATCCTAATATTAAATGAGCTATGACTTACTATGAAGAATCTAGGCAACAAGTTGGGTTGTGTTGAAGTTCACTTGGGCATTCCCCTAGATCCACAATGCTCCCTCAGTAGTAGAAAATAGCCAATCATTATGGATTCCTCAAATGCTTTTGACTCCAAATGATTGGTTCTCATCAATCTAGTTTTTTTAGTTGGTTACATTTTTCTCTTTCTTTAACCAGAATCTAGATAAGGCTATCTAGACCTTTTGTACAATTTCGATAGTTTTGTTGAATTTTAAAAACTATTTATGTATGGATTCTCTGAAAACTATGGTTATGTCATTAGTCTAGCTTCCCTAGTGGTAGAATAGGACAAATACCAAAACTTCTCTAATTCTCTAATGTTCCTCTTTAAATTTTAAAATAGAAGTTTTAAATTACCAAAAAATAAAAATAAAAAATGTGTCTATAATATTAATAAAAGTGATATTAAACATATTATTTAATAAAAATAATTTGAAACTATGAGAGGGAGAGTTTAATTATGGTTTTACCTAATGTATGTAAAAGGGGAGCATTAGCAAACAAAGGATGGGAGTGCTCATGGAGAACAAAAACTATTTAGAGAACAATTCAAATGATGACCACCTGGAAATGAAGCATAGAGAGGTAATCATTGCTTTGATATTCAATTTAATGATGTGAAGCAAGTGGATGATTGATATTTTAATGGTTTGCAGATATGGGAGGTCATATTCACCTACATTTCCATTTCTCCAATGCACAATAGTCAGTTCACATTGGAATGGCCATTCATGCTAGGAAGACAGAAATTTTGACACATGAGCGTGGAGTTATCAAAGTAATCAGGTTGGAAGAAAGGCACTTTATCAATTCTACTTGATCTATGCTTCTCCATTCTTCTTAATTTTTTGGTTGTGCTCTCCAAGTTTCCTATATGTCTTTGTATCCTTGGTTGTTTCACTTGTAGTTTACTCCTTTATTTTGTGTGAAATTTCATCCTTGTTTCTCTTTATATGTTCTCTCTTGGTTGGGATTTCTCTCTAGTTCATTGGCTATATTCTAATTTAATTGGCTATTTAGAATACAAAACATTTCCATGGTTCCCTTCCCTTTCCAAATTTCTCTGAGGGCATTTCTCCTCATTTCGTTGTGCTCAATTTTTTTTATATTGTATAGCCCTTTCCTCTATGCATTCTTTCCACTTTTTCTCCACTCGCTCTTAGTTGGCATTTTTCTTTGGCCACTTCTGTAACACACCCTCCCACCCCTTAGGAGTGGAAGGTTATTTTTGGGCAGTGAAAGGTGTTACATCAAAATTTACCTAATCTCCAAGGTCTCATTATGAAGATAGGGTTACAAAATCTATTCCTACACAAAGTGTGTGGAACTCACTTTAGATAACACCATCATGTCCAACTCGTCAAGAGAATTTTGATGATATAAATTTTATCTCAATTTGATTCCTGGATCGGAAGTAATGACCATTTAAAGGTTCACCCTTTAATTCCCTACCACATAATCATGTCATGGCATGTGGTCTATGTAGTTTTTCCATGTCATTCATAGGCTTGAGTAACTCTTGCAACATCAACACACTAATGCATACAAATTAACATGAGAATTTTTCCCCCTCGACACTTGGCATGACATGATAGGAAATTTTAACATTAATAGCAAGGGATATCTCCCGTTACATTATCACCGTAAAATACACCATTCCTCTAAGGGTATCCCATTTCATCCCTCCGCAGTATGCCGAGATGTGAAAATTCATATTATTGATTGGGAAAATTTCCCATTTCACGACCTCCATTTACTAAAACTCATGCTATTACAAGACATTTTACAGGGTCTATGGTCTTGAGTGGAATTTCACCTAGCCATATCAACCTCCACATCAATCCATGTGGCTTTCCCCAGGTCAAGTGGCACCATAAAACCACCACCATGTGTCCCCTAGGTGCCACATAAACCTAACCTCCACATCACCTACTCCTACTACATCTTGTTGACATCATAGTGGCGCAATCTTGCAATGTGGCATCCTCTGGTGGTGCCACATGTCACCTAAAAACCAACCACCTGGCCATCCAAAAGCGCCATTTTTCCTGCCACCTGTCACTTGTCGTCATGGCTTCCACATATAATTTCCTAACCAATGTGGTACTTTCCACCTCAACTTGTGCCATGGTCCCATGGGTCCAATCCCTTTAGTGTAAAACCACTCTTCTACATTATAATAGATTTGGGGGGGTGGGTTTTTTGTGAAAATTTGTGTTCCTCGGGATGGGGATATCCTCATCCTGCTTTTATGCCACAATGTTATAATGCTATATGAACACCTTAATCCATTTAGGCATGGCATGACAATAATGATCTCCTCAAGTGGTGGGAACAAATTTTCCCCATGCCTTCGATCAACCACACCATTCTATTACACCCAACCTACCGAGGGAGGTGCAACATGTCATAAATCTTCACGACAAGTGACGGAGAAATATTTTCCACTCCCTCCATCATTAGTGCTCATTCCCCAAAGAGACTAAAACATACCACTTAGCAAGGGAGGTGCAACGCAAAGTGAAACTTCACATCAATCAACAATGATATTCTCATTCCATGCCACTTCCTATAGTTCTCACTTTTCAAAGCTCTTATACATGTAGACTTCAAGGCTTGTTCGACTGGAATACAAGCATGTGCAAGCCATGGATAGACTTAGAGACTTTGAGGATATCCCAAGACTCAAATGAGCTTTCCTTGGATCTCTTTGTGACTTGGTGCACTCCCATGACAAGAATGAAACATTACATAATTACATACACAACACACACAATGCATAACTCATTCTTTATACCATAGAGTATATTACTATATTAAACAAGAAAGGAAATCTTTCAAATTATAAGCATGTCAACCATCAGAGAAATTTTAATAATAGTTAACTACATGACTTCATGTAACCAGTTACATTTTCATGTATAGTCAAGAACAATCATAACATCCACATCAATTTAATGTATCCAAATTAGCCAAGAGGGCATCAAGGCTTATTACCTATCAAGAGCATGCAATAATTTCTAGTAACCATTCAAGCTAACATAAAACCATTCATTATTCATTCACATACAAATATAGGTAATTAATATAGGTCTATCACACACACTCCATGGCACTTATCTGAATGGTTAGAGATGATTGGAAACAGAAGTGAGACTTCAACTCTCCACCCAACAATAGGTCAACTACAACATAGCCTTTCTTGCAACAATGCACCCCTGACTAAAACCACAATCTGAGTTATTCCAATCAAATTTGACCAAAATAACACTCAAATATAAGAGTATGGTATCACTTTTGAGGTGTTTTATCAGTTTTATCCTCAAGGTAAGGATTTTAGAAACATGTAGCTCAAAGTTTGGGTGGTTTATCATCTTACTTGGAAAGCACTTGAGTATTTTATAATCCTTCTTGGCAAGCAATCAATGGTTTCTCAATGATTTTAGCAAGCAACCCAGTGAATTTCTAGCCTACCTAGTGGTTTATCAACCTTCTTGGAAAGAACTAAGTGCTTTAACAACCTCCTCCGTAAGCACTTAGTGGTTTATCAACCATATTCTTCTCAAAAAGCACCTATCACCCAACAATCTCCTTTGAGCCTTCCACTTATCCTTCCAAGATTGGACACACACAGTCCACAACTTCAATACATCAACACAAGGAATCACATCCCATCAGCGTCAACTGAATTTCTCTAGCACTCGACATTCAAGCTTTTTCGTTGCAAAATTTTTCTCTTCTCCAACGTTCTCTCATGATGTAAATGTCTTATGTTCTCTTCTTAAAATGTGTTTTTTTCTTTTCATTCACATTTTTAATTTAGGATCTTCATTCCCCCATGGTACTATTCACTTCCCCTCTATTTCACATCATGGAAGTAGGGAACTTGGCATCTCTTCTGCCAATCATGAGAGTTAAGGGTTATGTGGTGCCAGCTAGAACCACTCATTGTTTTCCCCTCTAATCATAGATCAGTTCACTAAGATCCCTTATTTTATATTATTATAGTTATTATAAAAATAGGTTCATACACAAGGGGTGTTACAAACTCCACCCCTTTAAAGGGAACACCATCCTCAGTGTTCTCTGGAATTAGAAAGTAATAAAAAAAACCTAAGATTTATATAACAACTCTTACATCCACTTATTCATCAAACAAAAACACGTATAACACCCTCATTTATTTTACCATCTCCCAGGTGGCTTCATCGGGTCTAAAGTGCTTCCACTAGACCTTGATCTACTTTATTACTTGATTTCAGAGTGTGGTCTTCCTCTGATCTAGGATGCGCAGTGGTTCTCGTTAGAACTCTCCCTCGAGTTCCACCTATATCAGAGACCAATAAAAAATATGATTAGCATCATGTACATACTTCTTAAGAAAAGAAATGTAAAAAACATTATGTGTATTCATTGTGGGTTGAAAGGCAAATATATAGGACACTAGCCCCACTCTTTCCAAGATCTAAAAGGGTACACAAAATATGGGTTCCAACTTGGCACAAGATAATACTTTTAATGAGATTTTTCTTGGTCTGGTGTGGATATAACATGCTCTCCCACTTGGAGTTCCTTGTTCATCCTCTACTATTATGCATAACTCTTTTCCTATGTCAAGATGCCTTAAATTTCTGCTTAATATTGACCACTTCCTACTCCATCTCCTTCAACATATCATGCCTAAAACCTATTCTATTTACTGGGCCATCCAAACTAATAAAAGTGTTGCATTTTTTACCATACAGTGCTTCAAAATTGCTCATCACCAATGACTCCTAATATCCATTGTTGTATGTAAACTCTACTAATGGTATGCAATATTCCCACTTCTTTCATTTATGCATGACATACATTCTCAACATGTCCTCCATTTTGTTTCTCTTTCTAAAGATGATAAGTAGTACTAAAATGTAGTTGGGTTCCAAAACCAACAAACAACGAATTCCAAAAGTTAGAAGTGAACTTAGCATCTTAATTTTACATAATATTCTTAGGCACACCATACAATCTATATTTTTCCTTCATTAATATTTGGGCTAAATCAATATATTTGTGAGTGGACTTGACAATGATGAAGTGAGATGACTTACTCAAATTTTCCACCACCACCATAACGACATCATGTTGTTTGGTTATCTTTGGTAATCCCATCATGAATTCCATATGTACAACTTCCCACTTCTCCTCAAGGATTAGGATTGGTTGTACCAATCTTGCTATATGCCTACATTCTATCTTTACTTATTGGCATTCCAAATACTTGGCAATATACTCAACAACATCCTTCTTCAATCCTAGCCAATAATATATTTTGGAGGTTATCATCTTTTGGTAACCAAAATGACGTGGGTAAGGTATTTTATGGAATTCCTCCATGACGAGCTCCCTTAAATCACCTACATCAGAAACTATTTTATTTTCTTGAACAAAAACTTGCCATCATTACTGAGTTGGTAGATCTTGCTCACAAATTCCTACAACTCCTTCTGCAAACATCTCTTCACATGCAAGTAGTGTTTATCACGAGACAATGCCTTGGTGATCCTCTCCTTGATGTCAACTACGCAAGTACTCATGGCTTCCAAATGAACCTCTTTTAGAATACTACTGAGTGCATCTGTCACTTTATTTTCTTTTCCCTTGATGTACTTTATATCAAAATAAAATTTACTAATCAAAGCCAACCATCTAGTTTTTTTAGAATTCAACTTAGGCTGATCAAACATACATCTCAATCCCCCATGGTCTATCATCAATACAAAATTTCTCCCCAATAGATAATGCCTCCACATTTTCAGAGTGTCATGAATTATTGTTGCAAGCTCCAAATCATGGGTAACATAGCTCTTTTCATGTTCATTTGATTTCCTTGATTCATAGTAGGCCACATGTCCTTCTTTCATCAGGGATCCACCAAGCCCTTCCTTGAAAGCATTCATGCAAACCATAAAGTCCTTTTTCATATTTGGTATTCTTATAATAGGTGCACATGTGAGTAACTTCTTTAGCTACTCAAAACTAGCTACACATTATGTATACCCTCCTCCCACATCTACCTAAGTAACCGACCAACCAGGGTAAACATGTGATGAGAGGCTTCTATGATCTAATTTAACCTCCTAGGTCACCTTAAGGAAGTGGAACTGACAAACACACAACCAAATTGACCATCCAGACACCCTACAAGACCTTTCTAGGTGACCAACCCCTGAGGAGATTCAACAGTTCAAGGGCCTAGAGCCCCATTTGCTCCCTTTCCAAGCCCTCCAAGCAACTGATGCTCCCATTCGCTCCCATGAGCCTGCCTGAGTGTGACTGTACACTTTTCCTACCATTGTTATGCCAATGACTGCAAGATTTAAGGCTAAATTCTAGGGCTAGGACCTAGTCACTACCAAGAACTTCATGGAATTTACAGAAATGAAAAGAAACATAGAGGCAATGACGCCAATGCAAATTCTTAAACAAAGACTTGGCTAGACCCCTACTAGCCATGATAGGAATTTCATTAAACATGTCACAAATATGCATTCTATAGGTCATAATAACAAATCTGAGCATAGGGGTCTTATACTTATCTAGAATCCCTAAGAAGCATTGATGCCTTATCACATTAACTACATTACCATCTATTAGGTCATAGATTCATTGCTTAATAATTTACAAATCAAAAAATGATGAGAACCATACATTTTCACTATCATAAAACATATTCATAACTAACATATAAAAAACAAAAGTAATGAGGACACAACAACCATAAATGCCACATATAATTTAGTACTTTTACATAGAAAATAACAACGAAAGGAACTCTTATTAATGAATGCAAAATCCAACCTGGTATAGGCTACCACATTCCACCAGACCATAAATTGGCTGAGGAAAATGCCTCTTCAACCAATCACCCCTATGCCATATTCCAAGCATGAATGTGGGACTCAAACCAAAAGAACCAACGAGGGCTTTCCAAGGCTAAACCACCTCACCCTCATTAATAGAATCAATCTTTACCATAACCCTCACCAGATCACTAGGACACAAACAAGCGTGGATGCCACCGGATTTATCCACCTACACCATGAGGAATTTTCCTATCTCCTAGGCTCTAGGATTTACCATAATCTTTAGTCTAATCTAGGGATCACTAGGCTATAATCGAGACACCACCCTCTAGGCGTTATCGTATATCTCACCATTCAGCACCAAGGATTCCTAGGCCTGATCAAGGGCAACCACCTCTAAGATTTACCGTATATCCCGCCATTAACCGATCGAAGATTCCTAGGACCACTGAGGCACACAATACCTAGTTTTACTGCAACCCATGGTTCGGTTCAAGGGTCACTAGGTCAGTGGATTTACCACAATCCACAATTCAATTCAAGGATCACTAGGCCATGTGTTATTCCTTTCAAAGATCTACCTCACTCAGTTTTGAATCCATTCGGAAATACATCTCAACCAAAACATGAGAAACCCATCACATCATGGCTATCTAGAAATAGCAAGGCAAGGTTGAAGAACATTGTCACACCTGGAAAAATCCATGCCCATGATAGTAATAAAAGCAAGAACACACATGAATAACCATGCATGTTAAATCTAGCAAGGAAATCACACATGCAAATCGATACCTGTAAGTAAACCCAATGTAGCTACTTGATCCTTCTTTTTCTTGCTTGATCTTTTTCTTCCTCTCTGCCTTCTTTTCCTTTCTTAATCCAGTGTTGAAGTGCTCCAAGAAAACTCAAGTGTACAAGAGTGTGTGAAAGAGAGATGGAGAGAAAACTCCAAAAATGAACTGACCAAAAGCCATGAAATGATCCTCATAAGCCTTTTTATTGGTGTGGCCTCTATTTTCTTCATTTTCCATTGTTTTCCTTCATTTTCCTCCTCACATGCAACCGGTGGCCTTTCACCTTCCTTTTCTCCTAATTTCCATTATTTTCATAAATAAATTGCCAAAAATGTCATTTTGCTTTTCAAAATCCTTTACCATTGTCTTTGCCAATTTCCTTAGCCATAATAACCAAAATGAACACCCACAATAGGATGTTTTACCCAACATTCAACTTGGAATAATAGTCCTACAACCGGGGTTATTATTTTTCCTTTATTAAATTCTATTACATGGAATTTTCACCAAGGTTGTTACAAAACCCTCTCCCTTGGGGGAACACCATCCTCAGTGTTCAATGACACCTACAACCAACAAGAATGCTAAAATTAAAACATACTGCACATGGAGCTTTATAACTTAGCTCATTGCAATATTTATAATGATCAACCTGTTGAGAAGAAAATCAACATGACAACATAATAACATAACAATCATATTAAGTTGACCCCCATACCTCTTATTGGAGCTTTATATAACATATCACGGTGGTATTTACATCCATATACATATGTACAAATACAAAAACGTTACACCAACACATATATGAAAAGTATTCGCTCAACCAGTGAATAGATAAGGATATATAGCCCGCATATGATATTCCATCTCCCATGTAGATTCATTGGGCCCAAAGTTCTTCCACATTGCATTTTAACCTGCTCAATTGCTTCGTTCCAGAGCATGAGCACATTTCTCTGCAATATACATTGAGGTTCTAGCTAGAATTATCCATCTGGCTCCACTTGCAATACAAACCATTCAATCACATGAACAACATCTTTAACACACTTCTTAAGAAATGACACATGGAAAACAACATGGACTTTAATTGTAGGAGGTAGTGTAAGTCGATAGGCTACTTGCCCAATCCTTTTAAGAATATCAAAAGGTCCAAAAAACTGAGGTGGTAGCTTGGCACATGATCCAATCCGTAATGATATCTTCTTTGGCTTGATGTGCAAGTACACATGTTCCCCAACCTGAAACTCCTTAAACAACCTGTTCCGATCTACATAACTTTTCTACCTGTCCTATTCTGCCTTTATATTCTTCTTGATTACCTTCATTTCCTGTTCCATTTTTGCTAACATGTCCATTGCAATCAACACCCTATTCATCAGGTCACTCCAACTGATGGGATTATTATAACTCCTCTCATATAATGCCTCAAACGAACTCATCCTCAATGATTCCTGGTAACCATTATTGTAATGATCCATGGTAACCATTATCGTATTGTCATGTTGGTCCTTCGCACCCGTACTGCTCACTAGATGTGCCTTAGTCCATCAAGGCCACAACCCATCGAGACACGAGGAGGGTTGCCACCTAGCACTGCTACAAGTCACTTCTATGGCATGTACATGGCTCATCAATCTGCTCTCTAGGTTGGCCAATTCTCAAGCTCCAATCTACCAAGCTAGCAGTCACCTTTATCCAATCTTCACCCAACCTTAAGCTCCTTTTATTCACTTCAATATAGCTTGTCTAGGGCTACTTTGGGTAGCCAACACACTTCCCTCCACCAAATCAATGGCACATAATCCTTCACTGCAGAATCTGCTCCTAATTGAAGTCTTTTGGATACCCAAGTCAACTCCAATACATGAGTTCCACAAGATGTAATGAAATGTGATCCAAACTAATCCACAAATATCAAATCCAACACCTCAACAACACATCTCAACTCACTATTTGAGGTCCTCTTTGACTACTACAAATCTAGGCCTTGTTAGGGAAAAATGCACAGTCCTAACGACCCTCACAAAACTACAGTAACAATCCTCCTTTTGTTACTTAATAAATATCCTGTTAATGTAAACAAGAGGCCACATCCGTCATTACATCAACTCAAGAAAACATAAGAAACAATGATGTTATCGAAACAAGCCTAGTTAGAAAACCATCGAAATGACCAAAATCAACACAAAATAAAATATTTCTAGATAAACATAAGGAAGCATTATAGATGTTAGATTATATATTCAAAACAATGGCCAAACAACAATATTTTAAGAAAACACAAGATGTACCTATTTATGATATGAAATATGTAATCAAACTTGGTTTAAAAGTAATGTCATAGAAAAACAGTTGGCTAATGCGTCCAAAAGTAAGTGTATGTGAAAAAAATGCAAAAAAGCAGTAGATAATGACAAAATTATCAAAATTTGTAGTTCTATAGTGGACTACGTGTAATAGAAAATTTTCAATGGTGAAAGAACTTTATGAATTGGATTAAAGGCTAATATCACTAATATTTCCATTTTTGCAAATACGTGAACTTGGGAACCTTTTTAGAAAATCACAATTGGCATTGACTGGTGGACTAATCAATATACCTATCAACACATCTCAAATTCAAATTACACTTCCTCGTGACATAAATGAATCTAGTACAGTGATTGTGGCAATTAAAATACATTTAGTGTTTAAAAGCATATTTGTTATTGGGTGAATACATGTTCATAAGGTCATGAAGGCATTGAAATGTTTGTGTAAAACTCCACTTTATAAGCTAGAGAACATCAAAATAAATGAAGAATGGAAACAAGTCTTTGATCAGAATGAGGATGCATATGCATGTGAGACAGATATAGAGAACAATCATGATAATGATCACTATGATGAAGAGCTAGTTACAAATAAACGATTACATGGATTTAGTGATTCATACAATATTGATGATCTTCATAATAACAAAATAAAAATTACTCTTAGTGAAGGTGAAAGGCCTTTGGGCAAATTCAGAGATAGATATTTGAAAGCAATGAACTTTTCGACATTGTTTTACGGGAAAAAGCAAATAGGTAGTGTTACAAAAAACTTTACATATCACGATATTTCTCGATGGGAAGTTTTGCATCAAGATCATGATTTTGTGTATCATATAACAAATTTATTTTTAAAAATATTGCAAATTATCCTCAATCAAGAATTCAGCTGTATTTCAATTTGTATATGAAAATGATACTTAAAAGGAAAAAAGCTAACAACTAAAGACATCAAAAAAAAAAAAATTGAAATGCATTTTGGTGTTGAACATTAGGTATATGGATCGTAGACGAATACAAATATCGCCAAACACTTTTTGAATTTGCAAAAGAACTTGTATGCAATGATTTGAAAGTTGGGTCTACCAACTTTCATTGTCTCCTTTAGGTGATAAGCATATCTAGGAGTCTTTATTAAAGGTATTGCAACAAATACATCGAGATAAAAACCCATTAAATGAAAATGAAGTAGAGGAAGATGATATTGATACCTTGATTAGAAATGACTCCATGAATTGCGTGTGATATTATAGAATGCCAGTTAATTTTACATGATTCTAAGTACTTGGGTTATGTCTTTGACTATTTCTTTATAACAAAATTCAAAAATCGAGGAAAATAGCATGAACATGGATTGATAAAAATGCTCCTACCTATAGAACAAGTATAAACATTGAAATTGAAAGTTTTTTTAAAAGTACTTGTGCTGTGATTCAATTAAACTACCTACAAATTTGAAAACTATGCAACATCATTGTCATACAAAATCTTCTATGAAAGGAAAACAAATGCACTACAGGATAAATTTTCTAATTCCACCAATGTGAAAGATGCAAATACTTGAACCTATGGAATTTTACAATGCAAAAAAAAAGTGAATGCAAGAACGACATTTGACACACTAGAAAATATGGAACATGATGAGACATATACATTTGATAGTTTTCTTGAAAAATTAGGTATAAGAAGATCTGATTACATCCATGCAATTCAATGTACTATGAAATGAAGAACAATTCTATTGAAAAGAGAGCTAATAGACATATGGACTAATAGATTTGCTCGACATCTTCCATTAATATGGGATGTAAATAATGATGCTCAATTTCTACTTGACTCATATGCTACAACTACTTATTGTAGCTCATATATAGAAAAACTAGATAAAAAATTACATTGATTTATAAATGTATATGAAATGAATGTCAAAAACTGAGGGTGACATCATAGAAACAATTGCAATACTTGGAAAAGATTTACTGAACTTACAACAAATGTCTACACAACAAGCCATACAGATAATGCTGTTATTGCCACTAAATAGTAGGTTCAAGAAAATGTATATTTATTAATACTTCATCAATAGATGATCAAACACTTTTACTAAAAAACCAAAAGAATTGGAGCATGAATCAAATGATTAAAAAAGCATAGCATATTTATCAATTATCGACCGCTACGTACAACAACAAGAAAACATTGAACATGTATGCTTAGTGGAATGTGCATCATTCTATACACTACAAGGCAGGAAAATATGAGGCGCTAAGAGATCATATTTCATAAGATATGTAAAGTATAATAAACATATTGATCCTGATAACTATTACAAAAAAACGATTAATGTTATATGTCCCATATCGTATTGATGAGAACAATTTTAAAGAACAATATTCAACTTGGGAAAATGCATATATATTATTTAAAGAAATCATAAAATACAATGAATGAAAGTTCATGAACGAAATAATGGCAACGTGGATTGATATAGGTAGCATAACAATTGAGCTTGAAAATAGAGAGAGTGAATTGTTTTGAAAGAGACATACCTACATATGAATAAATAGATAACAAAAAACATTATCAAGAATACGATATCAAATTAGACTTTCAATATTTGCAAAATGATAGAAATGCAACATCAATAGTTGAGAGACCTTATCAAGTTGTAAAATAATCACATATACCAAAAGAAACAAAATTATTTAGCCAATCAAAAATGCAATATAAATACAATTACCCATCATCTTGGCTTATTCACAGTAAGCCTGTTGATGTGAGAGCATATAAAACATCAAATCATAGTTAGTATGCATATTTAAAGATAAAATACTCAATCAACAATTATATCAATTCAAACATTATATCAACTATAATTTAAAACCAATACACACATCCGTAGTAGAACAAGCAAGCTAAGGGATTAATCATTCATCCAAGATGTATTCATTAGAACCTCTTAGGTCCATTGTTGAACCATGCTATGACACCACTTTGTAACACACCCTTCCACCCCTTGGGTTATTCTTGGGAAGTGGAAGTTGTTACATTAAAATTTACCCAATCTCTAAAGTATCATTATGAATATGGGGTTACAAAATTCCTTCCCACCCAAAGTGTGTAGAACTTGCAAATATGGGAGGTCACAATCGCCAATGTTTACATTCCTCGCCAGTCCTCCCATGCACATTAGTCTTTTCACATTGGAACGACCATTCATATTGGAATAACTGTTCATGCTAGGTAGAGGTAAATTTCATCACATGAGCACAAAGTTATCAAAGCACCTAGGTTGGCAGGAAGACACTTTATCAGTTCCAATGGATCCATGCTTACCCCTTATTCTTGTTATTCTGGTCATGCTCTCC
>APFE031630728.1:0-12124 GCA_000404065.3 Pinus taeda | reverse complement strand
ATTATTAAAAGTTGAAAAAATTCATTATGGTAGCACTTCATGTGTTGTTCTATTGTTAAGAGTACATTATTGGTAGTTGGAAATATTGGAGTGTTACCCTAACTATTATAGAAATTTACACATTGATGAATATTTGTATGTACTTTTATACATGAAAGTGTTTTATGTATGAAACTAAAATTATTATGAAAGTGAATACTTATTTAAACAATGAATATTTATGACTACTGTTGTAAATGGGATTAAGTGGGGGTAGCTTAATGGAAACATGAAAACTTGTTAAGGTATAACATCTCAATGTGAATTACAATCATAAATGAGAAAATATAATGCTATGATATGCATGATTGTGTTATTTGGAAAATCAGAATGTATAACACTTGTATGTCAGTTATGTTGCTATCAATCTAGATATTGTGGACCCATGTTGAGGTTCATGTATAGATGCATGGAGTACATAAATGTTTCTTTTATTTTAATGATAGTATGCATATGGTTCGTTATGTAATCACTATGGGAAAGAGTGATAAAAGATAAGTTTACATGCCAGACAATTATCAAAGGCTAGGAGGTCTTCGGTTGATGGTGGTCTCCTACCTAGAGGGTTTGATGGCTCTTCCCTACCCGTATTTCCTCTCCCTAGAGATAGATGATCTCAGTAAAGGAAATGAGTTGGCTAAGATGGTGAAGAGGGAGAAAAATCCTGAGGAAACTCTATTAATTTTGGAGCTTGTTGGAGGAGGCCCAAACATTCCTCATAGACAAGACATCGTTGAAGGAATAGGAAGGACATTGCCAATAGGAATCCTATATTTGACCCTGCCTGGTCATTGAAATTCTTTATCTGGCTAGCCAGGGGAATTATAGAAAGGTCCTGGTATGGTCTCTATTAGAGAACTGTCTAGATGTGAAAATGGCTCATTCTATATGTGGAAACCAATTCCCATTAGTTGGGAGGAGCATTCTTTTGCTAGTATAGTTCTCATAACAAAAAAAATTAATTGATCATGTGTTCTGTTAAAAATGAATTTCTATATAATTGTGTAAATATTTTATGTACATCTTCGTAGAAAAATAAACATGTTGCTCAGTAATGAATTATTGGAAGTGTAGTTTGTTTATTGTATTACCAATCTTGTCAATGTCTTAGAAGGGTCTAATACAATATGTCGTTGTTGTAGTTATTGATTATTTTGATGATTAGAGAGCTAGGAGCTCTTTGAGTATTCTTAGAAATAATGATAGTGTGCACTGGTGTAGTGATTTATCATTTTGATGATTAAAGGGTTGGTGCTCTTTAAGTACTTGTGGAAGTAGAGTGGTTAAAATATTACTTGACATTGTATGAATAATTGATAGTTAAGAGTATTTCATTTGATTGAAAATTCTGTCACTAATGCGATTATGATGACTTTGTTGATAATATATTACATGGTGTTTGCCATAGAAGTTGTCAAACTACCTGCAATTGAAATTATTGCATGGTAACCATGATTGTCAAGAAAACTTGGTAAGTAATGGTAAGTTAGTATAAATATTTTGTTATGTTTCTATGAATTTGAATAATCGCTATGTGATGGAAAGTCGAACATGCATATTTTTGTAGTTACAAATGCCTATTTTTTTTTTGTATGTATATCTTGGAGATCAAATCTTTCATTTTGAAGAATAAGTATTACATTTGGGTGGTTTATATTATTATATCATGAGTAAAATTTAATGATAAACACTAAGGATGATGCTTGCTTCAAGTGGGGGGGAGGGGGAGTATGTAACATACCCATCCACCCTACGTGACATATTTAATTCACATAAATTACATTATCAACATAATTACAGTTTGTTCATGTCAATAACCTATTAGGGCTTTGAAAATAATTTGGAACTACGAATGATTGGTTATGAATCAATAATTCGTTATGGAATGACAAAAAAATATGACATGATAATGATAACGAGTAAAAATAAAAAAGAGGAAAATAAGTGCTATGAATAAAAGGGGGTTGGGGTTTATTACGCAGGGAAAACCTTATAGAAGGGCCCATTGCAACCATGGGTATAGATATCACTACAAAGATTAGATATTTATGAGTGAATTCCTCTAAGGAATATCAAAAGTGCAGGTCGTGCTCAAAGTCTAAGATGGACGACTGAGCATTCCCTAGAGTCGGGCGATGAAATTCTAGAAATAAATCAACTTGGAATGCTAAATGGTGTCATGACAAGTTCAAATATATTGTTGGGAATTACAACAATGTTGTATTGGTTAAGGAAGAATAATTCTAGGGAGTGGATTGTAGTGGCCGAGATAAGGTCCTCATCATTTTAGTCTCCTTTTCAAAAGACTAAACTAACCACCTCAAACATGCTAGCTTTAATTTCCATGAAGGAGAGTCTATTTTGGAGGCTCATCAATTTTAATTATGGAAGTAAAGATAAGTAATTAAACTTAAATTTTTCTCCAAATTATTGCATATATTTCTTGCATGTGGAAAATGATAAGAATCAAGGCTATCATCTAGAAAAAGTGACTACATATAAATATTTGTTTTGGTAAAAAAAATTATAAGTATTCTTTCTATTGATACTTTCACAAAGACAAGTAACCTTCTAAAGAAGAACCTTACATGCAAAATACTAAGAAGTAAAGATAAAATAACCTAGGATTCATCGTTGCAACTCATTTCCTGACCATGAAAAATGAGGCCAATCAACGAGATAAGTAATTCAACCCTTTTGGTTAGAAATAAATAAATAGATAAGTCTCGTGGTTTTCTTGAAAAGAACACAATGCTTGTTCTTAGTCATGGTAAAATATTTTCATCATGTGGGTAAATATTAGTTATCTAATAAACCTATGGAAAATATTTGCATGGATTCTTGTGCGTAAGAGAGTTATGGTAATTTCTTTTGAAAATAGAATACATAGTTATGAGAAAATATAATAACCTATGCATAGATCCAATGCACAAAGATAATACAAGTCATAGGAATATTCTTTAGAAATAATATGTTTTTTCTTGTGTGTGAAAGATACGTCAATTGTGTTAATTCCTTTGCAAGAGTTTTAAAAAGTTACATGTTTTGGTAGGTAAAAAGATAAATTATTTGTGTGTTTTATATTAGATAGCTTGATCTAATTGCATGGTTTAATGCAAAAAAAGGTTAACATTGTTATTATTTTATAAATTCTTTCCTAGTTCTTATGCTCAAACGAAGGTTTGATTATGATACTTTCTTGAAAACAAATGCATTTGAATTTTGTAAATAAAATATAGAGAAACTATGTTGAGCTCTTGAAAATAAGTAAGTATGTGTTATTTGCACAAATAAACAATCATTTTATTTGAGAAGAACACATATGAACAAGCATAGAGTCAATAGTTAATTGCATCGGTATTTTTTGAAAATGGAAAGTATTCCCATATATAACACAAATAGCGAGACCCCTTTAAAGGAGGGATATGTGTTGCATACAGTAAAAAAGGACTATTATGATAAGTTGTTGCATACACAAATAATAGTCATGTTATAGAGCTATGTCCTTTGCATGGATAAAAGAAGTATTCAGCTATATTTCTTTAGAAAAAAATATGTGATTATTTTTATGCTATCATAACTATTATGTTAATTTCTTTTGGAATAAGATAATGTATATGAATTCATGATTTGTATTAGACTTCCTTTAAAAAATATATACATTTGTATGTGGGAAAATATATCATGTTGTGTTAGATTATATTGGAAAATATTATTCGCGAAAGAAGATGAATTTACAAGCACAAAAATCATAGTAATGTGTTGGTTTCCTTGGAATATATATATGGGTAATGTTGACATGCTTTATTGCATTAGTTTTATGGATAAGAAAACCTATTTTTTAATGCTCCATTGTGCTAGATTTCCTCCAAATAAAAACATGTGTTTGCATGCTCTATTGTGTTAAGCATTCTATTGGAAAGATGATTTTGGAAAAAGGGACTTGCATTTGCATGCATGATACTTGTATCTATTATGTTATATTTCTCTTAGGAGGGGACATGAATTTGCATGCATAACAATAACAATAATAATATTTGTTGTGTTGGAAATATTACTTAGTTACATGCACAAAGAAGAAGTTGAGAAGCTAGATTTCATTGAATAAGTTTTATTTAATTATATGCATGAGAATCTAAGCTATGTTGCTAGTGGATGGTTACAATGGTTATCCCTTGGAAAAGAACTTGTGCTGGTGTGAGAAGAACCATAGTAATATAGTATTTATTTCGACTTGATTTGATAATTATTTGGTTATAATTAGTTCATGATAAGTGTTGTTAGAAGAAACATGTTGTGATATTATTTCATGTATGCACATGAATAGATGTTGAAAAATCACTATTAAAGATTGATTATTGGTTGATTGATACTTTATGTAATTATGATATCAAAGTATGCTAATGATAATAATAGCAGGAAAGGATGGTGACCTGTGTAAAGGATAGATTTGGTTTAACATTGTGCCAGATAAAGAATTAATGGGCCATGCAGATGAGTGTGAGATGCGAGATGGTCCACTGATGTAACAACTAGGCCACAAAGATATAAATATTGAATATTTATGGATAAATGACATCATTATGATTATAAGAGATTTTAGCTAGTTAACTTCTATTTAATTATATTTATTTGTAAGATTTTATGATAATGATTAAGGAATGGACTCCCTTATAAGCCATTGAGAAAGGGGTGAACACCCTCATGACCATTTGATAATAAAATTAAATGTTTCCTACTTTTCACCCTATGGGGTTTCTAGGGTATATCAATGTTCCATGTTGTGATTGCTTATTGTATTAGTTTGAAGATGTTGGTTCCTTTCTGGATATGATGTTCATAATGTCAAGTATGTGATTAATTAATCTGGGTAAGAGAGTCATGAAATAGATGCAAGGTTATATCATATAATTTATGGCAATAGACTCGGTAATGATTAAGGAGGATCTAGGATACTGATTTAGATAATTTCTCTTTGGAAAATTATGTAAAAAAAATTCTAACTTCCTGTATTTTCATGAAAGAAAACTAGGATTCATATAAGAAAATGCAAAAAAGTCTATTAACATAAATACAGATAAAAGAAACTTTAAATTATTTTAATTAAATATTATATGATTACTAAAAATAATTAATTCAATCATTATTGTTATGAGATATGTTTTTCTATGTTATCACTGAATACTTATATTCTTTTGTC
Source organism: Pinus taeda (assembly GCA_000404065.3). Classification (NCBI taxonomy): domain Eukaryota; kingdom Viridiplantae; phylum Streptophyta; class Pinopsida; order Pinales; family Pinaceae; genus Pinus; species Pinus taeda. Next base: position 6,885 of record APFE031630728.1, on the reverse strand, counting down.
TCAATATAAAATCAATAGGTCACGTTGAAATAAATAATAAAATAATACAAACATAAAACCATCTCAATACTATTTTTTTTTTAAATATTTAGCATATATAATAAAATAAAAAACAATTCATTGTAAACAAATTTATAAAAACAAAAAAAATTATTTCATTTCAAATGTATATTTTAAAGAAGTGAAAAATTATTCAGAGTTACCCAATAGCTTCAAATGAAATGCCTAGCTAAAATGGACTAATAAGAAATAAAAAGAAATAAAATCATGAACTTAAACACAATTTTCAGCTTTCTAACTTTATCATTATTATAATTTTTATTAATTACATTATTTATTATCAATAATAGACTTTTTTTTTTCGATCCCCTTTATTATTATTTTAATATAGATGATAAAAATATTTTATAATTAAAAATATTGCAAAATTATTAATTTTTATTTACGAAATTACAAATTTTGATAATCTAAGATACCATTTATTTGGCAAATTCTTTGGCAAATTCTAATGGCAAAATAAAGAAAAAAATACATAATTATAAGTTTAAAGAATTACAAGTTTGAGATAATGTTTACATGGTAAATTTAGAATTGGTTTGAGATATGTGTATAATATTTGTAAATGAATGTAGCATGAAAAATAGTTTGTATTGTGCAATATGATTATCTAGTTGGTATCAAATCCTTTTTGGGCCTACTTATCGTGTGGGAGGGCCTAGGGACATGTACATGTCTGAGTGTTTAGTTTAATTTTTTTATTATTATTTTTGGCAGTGTTTGGTTTGAAGGTGATGGTATGATTGTCGATGTTAAAGAGTGAAGTTGTCATGTGGACTAATTGTTTCATTTTTCTCCTCCGGAAGTAAAAAATAATTATGCTAAAATTAATTAAGGGCCGACTATGGTGCGGCTAGCAACCTGTGAGTAGCATCCAGCAAATGGTCAAGGTTCCCATCTCGCTGAGCAACTGGTGATGATCAAGCTGGAGGGTCAAAGCATTGAAGAGATCAGAGGAAGACGTCTTCTAAGAGGTTTTAAGAAGTGAGGTTCTGGTGTTTATATTTTATCCCCTCTTCAGTCGACCTACAAATTGCACCAAGCAGAGCAAACAAAAAGGATAGGTTTTTGTAATGATGATGGCGATAGCGATGTTGGTCATTCTATGCATTATGACACGTTTAAATCCATTCCCATATCTCCATGAATTTAAATTACACATTCGAACAATGAATTTGGTTAGGCGCACTGATAATCCCTCTTGGATATAGGATATCTCTTCGATCCTGGAACCCATGAGTTGTTATCCATAACACGCAAGGAGAAAATGAAAAATGGACTTAAGATTTCTCAGAATCACTTGAGCTGCAAATTGCTACCATCAGAATCCATATTATCTCCGCCTTTCAATTTGTTGAACATTTAGAGAAACAGACAGAAGAGGGAGGGAAATTGGCTGTTTCACTGCATTTATGGTAGCAGAACCTACACATGTAATCTCAATCTACGATTAATATAAATATGGAATCCTGCAGTTATGGGAATAACTTTCCATTGCTATGGGAACACTAGATACCGAGAGTACCTTCATTTTGAGCTCACACGTTATCATTGAAGCCTACGTGTGGTGTTACTAGTAGCTCCAGCTTTAGAATGCGCCTCTAGAAATGGAATTTCTCCTATCAGATTTGCTAAGGATGAGTTAACGTGTGGTAAAATTGTGTTGCGAGAGGCATCCAACTACCTATATCTTTGAATGGCCTATAATTATTTGGTTTTTATTGAGTGATGTATGTTAAGAAGTGTTATATTTTTTACTGAAAATTATGAAGTGCAGAACTAATTGTTGAACAATGTTGCATAAATTAAATTAGTGGTTTTTTGCTTTTGGAAATAATTGAGCACATCATTAGTTTGATTGTCATTATATACTTTTATTGTTTGTTATTCTTGGTTCTTGGAAACTTCTGAACAACGATTATAGGCTACAATATGAGATCCATGTGTGTGAAACAAGCCATGTTGTTTGATCAATTTTTGAACATATTCAATATTAAGACTGTTTTCCTAGCAACTGATGGATTCCCAATGTGAAATATCGGACAGATGGTGATTGGTCCATACGATGGTTCGTTGTTTGACAACTCTTATCACGAAAGCCCCGATGAGTCGAGTTGTCAATATTGTTGATCTTGCAAAGTTCATCAATGATGGATTGAGGAAAGCATGTGCTAAATGGGTGTTGATGAAAAATGAGTGATGTTCACAAAGATTCTAGATTGGACATGGGTGTTGATGAAGCCCATTGAGACAAAGACCAATTATAATTTTATAATATGTATTCTCTATATTGTGATTTCTGTTATTTTTATTTTGACATGTAAGAATTAAGGGAGGCACTTGGAGATAATACTTATATGGTAAATTTAGAATTGGTTTAGGATTTGTGATTTGTGTTATTTTTATTTTGACGTGTAAACATTAAGAGAGGCACTTGGAGATAATACTTACATGGTAAATTTAGAATTAGTTTAGGATTTGATTGAGAAACGATATCCATATTTTAAATTAATTGGATATCAATACAAGTATATATATAATATTTTTTAATACATGTACATTGAAAATAATTTCTAATAGCAATTTGTTTTTAATTTACAAATCAAAATTTATAAATAATATTTCATTTAATTTATACTAGAAACTATTCTTACAAATTAAACAACATCATTAATTTAACATAAGATAATATATTTTATATTCTTCATTTTTGCCCACATATATATTAATATATAACAGAAATACTTAGTTTTATTAAGAAATAGGTAAACAGTCAAACCCTCCAAAATGATATATCATTCTCTTTAAACATAAACACCTACTGTGGAAAATATGGAATTGCCAAATTCATTTAGGTAACGTTTTATTTATATATTTTTCTATTAATTTTGTAATCTATTATAAACAAAGTGCCCCATACAAAATACAAAACGAATATAGTAGCAATCTTTAAATTTGCAATGTTTAGTTTTTATTTAATTTTATTTTTTGTCCAAAGGAAGTAACACTTTCCAAAAAATTGTATTCTAGTTTTCCTTCCCAATATTTTATAAATCTGGTTAGTTTTCCTTCCCAATATTTTATAGATCTTGTAAGTTTTTTATACAACAACGATAAAATATTGTAAGTTTTTTTTATAAAATAAGGGATATAGTTACTATAGTATAGTCTTTATTTTTATCGATATTTAATTGATTTTTTGCATCGTTTTTTTCTAATAATAAAATAAAACAATTAGTTCGACCCATTGTTTTCTAAGTAATGATGTATTTGTATTTCAAAAATAAAATAAAATAAAAATAATATTACAATTTATTGTGAATAACTTAGCTTATTGTGTGGAGATTTTCTATTGAAATTTGAGGGGTTTTGGGCTATAAGTCTCACATTTATCAAGTACAATGTTTTCTCGATTATGGCATTTTTTTCCAACAATAAAATAAAATAAATATTGTGCACAATATAACTTATGATTTATTTGAATAGGACATTTTGTGTGGAACTGCGAAGATTTTTTATTAATGGAAATATTTGTCTTTTTGTTGTGCGGAACTGTGAACATTTTTGTTTAATAGTGATATTTGTATTTTATGGAAAAACTTTTAGTGTAAAATAATTATCAAAAGCATAAAGTATTATGGCCAGAAAATTTATAGCTATAATTAAACGTAGAATAGTTTATTAATAGTCATGTTAATAATAACTAAATGTAATAGTTATTACAGTGGGGAGTTTAGCTCATTAATTATTAACTATTAATATAAAAATGTTAATAGTCGTAGTAATATAATAGTTGTCGATGTAAAATAATTAGCAAAAAAAATATTAATCATAGAGAATTAATAGCTATACTTAAATACATAATAGTCTATTAATAGTCAAGTTAATAATAATTAAATGCAATAACTATTATTGCACTTGAGGATTTTAACACATTAATTATTAACTATTAATGAAAATAGTTAATTTCTTGTGTTGCTATCGTTTATAGCTTTATAATTAATTTTGAGCAACTAATTGATTAATAGCTATTAGCAATAATTTACGATTTCATGTATATTTTTATGGTTAATGCTTTTTGCAAAGATTTTTTCTTTCAATTTCATTGTGTGAAGCATTGCTAAAACAATTGAAATGGAAATAACCAATTTAGAATTTTGAATGGATGAAGAGTGCGTATTGGCATTGAAAATGGGTGCAGAGTTAGGAGTGTGCAGAGCATCGATAGTTGAAATCAAATTAACCAATTTAAAAATTTGGATGGATGAATAGAGAGTGTTGAAAAATTTGGATGGATGAATAGAGTGTGTTGGCACTGAAAATGGGTGTAAAGTTAAAAGTGTGTATAGCATTGCGGGTTGAAATCGAAATAACCAATTTAAAAATTTGAATGGATGAAGAGTGAGTGTTTAGCATTGAAAATGGGTGTAGAGTTGGGAGTGTGCAGATCATTGTTTGTGCAAAGCTTTCTACACAGGGAAATCTCCCCACAAGAAAAACTTTGCACAAGGAAAGCTCTGCACAAGAGTTAGATTCTCACCACTTTATCGAAAGAAAAAAACATTATGGGAAAATTAATAACTATAATTAAACGAAGAATACTCTATTAATAGTCAAACTAATAGTAGTTAAATGTAATAGTTATTGTAGTGCAGAGTTTAATTCATTAATTGTTAACTATTAATGAAAGTGTGAACATTTTTACTTTAGAGTAATATTTGTATTTTCCTTGTATAGAAAATTTATACATGTGAAATAATTACTAAAAGAATAAAACTTTAATGCAAAAGAATTAATGGAAGAGAAAATAGTAATAAAATAACATTATATCTGCTATTGAAATGTGTGGGGTTGTGAGCTATATGTGTCAAATTTATAAACACAATGTGCAGATGTCTGTTATTTGAAATGTGTGGGGTCGTGGGCTATAAGTGTCACATTTATAAGTACAATGTTTTCTCGATAATTTCCAATAATAAAATAACATAAATATCTGTAAAATAATTATCTAAAGCATGAAACAAAGAAGGCAAAATTAATGCGGGAGAGTTATTATCTATAATTAAATGCACAATTGTCTATTAATAGTCAATTTAACACTAGTTAAATATAATAGTTATTGTAGTTCGGAACTTAACTCATTAATTATTAACTATTAATAAAAAAGTTAATAACTATAGTATAGTTTTCCGTGTAAACTAATTATCAAATGAAAGTATTAACGACTTAGAATTAATATCTATAATCAAATGTGCAATAGTCTATTAATAGTTAAGTTAATAATAGTTAAATGTAATATCTATGTGGTGCAAGGTTTAACTCTAATTACTACTTTTTATAAAAATAGGTTATTTATTGTATTTTGGGTTGTAATTCTTTGTATCTCTATCGCGTTTAATTATTATAATTATTAATAGTTATAGTTCATTTTTCTATTATTATTGTCTTGCTATCATTTATATTTTCATAATTAACTCTAGACAACTAATTAATAAAAAAGAAATTTATTCTTTATGTTTTCATTTATATTCTTATGTTTAATGTTTTGACCACATATTGTTTCTTGAGAATTTTTTTTTTCTTTCATTTTCATTGTACGGAAGCACTACTAAAATAGTTGAAATCAAAATAATCAAGTTAAAAAATTGAGTCACTGAAGAGTGTGTGTTGCCATTGAAAAGGAATGTAGATATAGCAAGGTGTGGAGCATTAATGTGGGAGAATTAATAGCTATAATTAAACGTACAATAGCCTATTAATAGTCAAGTTAACAATAGTTAAATGTAATAGCTACTACACTAGTAATATTTGTATTTTTGTTCTGTGGAAAATTTTTTCCATGTAAAATAATTATAAAAAAAACATAAATGACGGAGAAAATATTAATAAACTATTGAAATGTGTGAAGTTGTGGTCTATAATGTTTTTATGGGTAACTAAGTATTCATTTTCCAATAATAAAATAAAATAAATAGCTTTGAGTAGTCAAAATTATGGTTTATACGAGTAGTCAAACTTATGGTTTATATGACACGTTTTGGGAGGAAGTGTGAATAATTTTGTTTAATAATAATATTTGTGTTTTTGTTGTGGAGAAGTGCAATTATTTTGTTTTAATAGTATTATTTGTGTTTTCTTGTCCATAAAAAATAATTATCTAAAACATAAAGCATTAATGTGAGATAATTAATAGTTATAATTTAATGTACAATAGTATATTAATAGTCAAATTAATAATAGTTAAATGTAATAACTATTATAGTGTCAATTTTAAATCCTTAATTATTAGATATTAATAAAAATTGTTAATAGCTATAATAATGTTTTTTGTCATTATTTTGTCATTATGATCCTCTAGGCTTGATCTCTAGCTTGAGGAGTCATGACCCACGGGCATCTAATTTGTCAAATTAGCATGGGAGACCTAAGCTAACATGATTATTTTAGCATGTCTCCTCCCCTTAGAATAGGCACAACCAACCCCAGTGAAGTATCTAATTTGTCAAATTAGCATGGGAGACCTAAGCTAACATGATTCTTTTAGCATGTCTCCTCCCCTTAGAATAGGCACAACCAACCCCAGTGAAGTTTGATTCCGGGTTTCTTGCTAATGAGACTCATCCTCAACTAGTTACACTAGTGGGACTTGACTTTAATATCCTATAGTATTATAATAGTTTTCCATGTAAAATAATTATCAAAATAAAACATTAATGATAGAGAATTAATAGACATAATCAAATGCACAATAGTTTATTAATAGTCAAGTTAATAATAGTAAAATATAATAGCTATTGTAGTGCAGAGTTTAACTCATTAATTATTAAT
>APFE031630721.1:0-16105 GCA_000404065.3 Pinus taeda | reverse complement strand
AAATAAATGCGATTTGGTTTTATAATTATTATGTCAAACTTTAAAGCTAAAAATTAACTCTTAACAATGCAATCTATTATAACCAATTTGGATGTAGTTCATTGTTATGGCAGTAAAAAATGAATCTCATGAGTCAATTTGGCTGTAGTTCATTGTGATGGTAGTAAGAATGAATCTCATGAGCCTGGTCCCACCCACACATTGGTATAGTTCCACCCAAGGAACCATTGATCTTTCTCCATGAATCGGTAATATTGTACCAAGAAGCACCATAATGTATAGCATTTCTATTTCCCACAATTGAAAAAGCACCATAAATCCTTCTACATGAGCATTTTGCTTCCGTATTGTTGAACTAAACATGGCAAGACTTTCCTGTGGCAACAAGAATGTCTGAAACCCTCATCCCCCCTATCACAATATATCTTAGAATCCGTCATGTTGGAGTGTAGTATCCCTAGTAAGCATATAGGAGTGTAGGGGAACACAACCTCAGAGTCAATGGGAAGCCAAGGGGAAAGGTTTGTGCATCTAAGAGGGATACCTCAATTACATAGATGTGGTTTTCTAAGCTTTTGCTTTAATCAAATGTATATTTGAGGGGGAATTCAGCGATAAGAAAAATGCTTGACTAAATTTTCATACACAAGGGTTGATTCTACTTCAAATTTTGATACTTTGTGTTTACTCATTTTAATGTCATTACATATAACTAATAATTTGCAAGTCTTTGTCTCATTTGATCTCATTTTATTTCAATTGTGAAGTGACGAAGCCTTGAACCCCAAATCCTCATAGCTAATATTTACAAAGTATGAATTGCCTCATTTCCTCTCATTTTACTTTAGTTAAATGGAGAAACTATGCCTTAGCCCCAAACTCACACAACTAAGTTTTTCACACTACAAAATCCTCTCTCTCCCTGGAATTGCACTTGGTTTAGATATACTTTTCTTAGAAGAGAAGCAATGTCTCACTAAATACCTTACATGTTAACTTATCATCTGATCCCATTACATTTTCCAAGCATTGAGAACATTAATAAAATTTCAAAATTCAATTTCACACTCATTTGATGTAATCACCATGTTCCATCAATTTCAGGTAAACTCTACAAATAAATGTAAGTAATTATTTTGATTTTTTTTCATTGATTCTAAATTAGCAAGTGAGAAAACTACAGATGCATCTTTATTTTTAAAGTACAATCATCCGAAAAAACTCATCAAAGACTAAAGATAGGTTAAAACCTTTATGGAGTGAAAAATATTGTTGGTATCCTCCAAAATAACACTATTTTCAGAAGTTGGGATCAGATTTTACCACAAATGCAAGAACCAAAGTGAGAAACTTATTTTAAAGTTTTTATAACATGATATATTATAAAAAAAAAAAAAATTTGAAGAAGCACACAATACAAAAATGTTTTTTATCTAGTATCATTCTAGATAGAGAAAAGTACTCATTAGGCTATCTCTTACATGAGTAAGAATTGCTACCTACCTACTTTCAAAATCATCATGGACATTTAAATATTAATAAGGGAATTGATTAGGCTACCTATGACTAAATAAGATTTATTCCCCACCTTTCCAAACTATCAAGTGCATTTAAGTTATCATATTTTATCAACATCCTTTCTATGATGCAACACATTACAACTTTCTATTATATTTATGCATTATATGAGTTGATGTACTTGTAAGGTGCATAAATTCCAAAATAATTGTCCAAATATCCATGTTTCCACTAAATTAATTGTTTAAGTAAGAGACACATTCTATTGTAGGAAGCATGCATCAATGAAACATTGTTGTACTCATAGTTTACAAACCCAATCAATTTTTCATACACAAACACATTCAAGACTAATCCACAATAACAAACAATGCTCAAAACAATGTTCTTCATCAAACATCTACCAATGCATAAAGAATGAGGAGACAAGAGATACACAGAATATGCGATCAACCAGGGCCAAAACCTCTCCAACATGAGAGGAAAACCCAAACGAGATCTTCTTCTTATATAGACTTCTATTGACGAATACCAAGACCATGGCCTAGACCCTTGACTCAATGACCTCTCCAAGACCAAGTCACAAGCCTCCTTGATTCAACTTCCTTATTTTTCCTTGAGTCAACGATGATCAGGCTTCTTCCTTCAATAACTCGACTATCCTTCAAATTCCAGTTCCATGGATCAGATCTATAGTTCTTGGCCCTCTTGCATAAACCCTAGAACGTGTGGTTGACCAACCTTTTGAGCCGTGATCTTCTTCGCTTGGATGGTATGAACTCTTATTATAATTCGGTGTGTAACCTTACTTATCTTCTTCCTTGATTCGACTTCTTGTACAACAACAAGATCTTCGACCTTTTTGTAGTAGATAGTTCTTCCTTCCTTCGCACGTGTGGATCTATTAGCCCTAAAACAGATCCATAAACAACACCAAAATCTTCTCTCTTTGTTTCCTTCTCTTGGTTGGTTATCTTCGCACTTCTTATTACAAACTTACTTAACCAAATTTTCTTGTCCAAAAATGGAGGATGATCTGCCCTATATATATTGTTTTGTCCATCAAAAACACGTGCTAGGAATTGTTAAGGAGTGTCGGGGGAACACAAGGGAGCAATAGGTGAAAATAATGCATGCAAATGAAAGATCAAGATTTTGTGACAAGAAGTGTTAGTGAGTTCTAGGTGTGTTAAGGAGGGAGTGATAAGGTATGCTATGTAGTGTTAAGGCATATTAGAAGCTAGGGAAACATGCCAAGATGTGTCAGGTGCTAGCATGTGCCAATGCATGCCACGGAGTGTTATGGAGTGCCAGGGAAACATAAGGGAGCACTAGTTTCAAATTCATGGAAATGAATGACTAAGAGTGTGTGACAGGGAGTGTCATTGAGTTCTAGGTGTGCTAAGAAGGGGACGACAAGGTATGTTAGGTGGTACCAATAAATTATATAGTGTTAGGGAGACATGCCAGGGTATACCAATGGGTGTCAAAGTGTGCTAATGCATGTCATGGAGTGTTAGGGAGTGCGACATAAACACAAAGGAAAACTAGTTCAAAGTGCATGGAAATGAACAAATAAGAGTGTATGATAGAGAGTGTCAGTGAATTCCAAGTGTGCTCAGGAGGGAGTGACAAAGTTATATGCTAGGTAGTTCAAAGGCATGCAAGAGTGCCATGACATGTCAAGGAGTGCTACAGTATGATAGGGAGTGCTAAAGCATGCCATGGCATGTAGGGAATGCCAACATGTGTCACATAGTGCCAAGGGATTGTTAGACATGCCAGGTGTTATGCCATGTCAAGATGTAAACTATGTTGCTTAGTTGTTTTATGGCCATGGTTAGACGTGAGCCTTGACTTGGTAACTTCTTAAGTGAGATGAGCTAAGATTGGGCATGAGTAGCCTAAGATGAGTTATAGACCATTATTAGGTAAACAAGGGATAGTATAGTTGTAGTAAGTATAACTTGGTCAAGATGTTGTAGTCGAGGTAGGACTTGGTTGGTTCCCAAGTCTTAAAACCAATAAGGGTAGTTATGAGGGCATGATAGCTAAGGAGTGCCAAGGCATGCCAAGGAATGAAAAGGCATGTTAACACATGCCAGAAAATGTCAATGCATGTCGAGGAATGTTGGGGAGTGTGAGGGCATCACAAGGGAGAACTAGGTCAAAGTGCATGACAAATGAATAAGAGTGTCTTCGAGGTGTCCCAAGGACGAAGCGTATTAGGATAATTTCATAATAGGACTTGCAATAGGTAAGCCTACGATTATGATAAGCGGATGGAAAAGGAAATTCTAGACAAAGGGAGACTTTTGTCTAGGGACAACACTATTTTTCAATGACTTGGTTGGGTTCCAAAGTCACAAAAAAAGTAAGGCTATCTATGAGGGCATGAAAACTAGGGAGTGCCAAGGTGTGCAATGAATGCTAAGAAGTGATAACACATGCTAGAATATTCCAAGGCATGTTAGTCATTCCAAGACATGCCAAGTGCTAAGGCATGCCAAGAGGTGTCAAGTGCTAGGGTGTGGCGCCAACGCATGCTAGGGAGTGCCAGGGAAACACAAGGGAGGACTAGTTTCAATTGCATGTAAATGAATGAATAAGAGTGTGTGATAGGGAGTGTTAGCAAGTTTTGGGTGTGCTAAGGAGGCATTGACAAGGTATGTTAGGTAGTGCAGGGAAACACAAGGAAGGACTAGTTTCAATTGCATGGAAATGAATGAATAATAGTGTATGATAGGGAGTGTTACCAAGTTCTAGGTCTGCTAAGGAGGCATCTCTGAACAAATTTTGGGATGGTTTGGAGAAAATTTTGTGTTTTGGTGCAGATTTGAAATTTTTTGGACATTTTTTGTCTAGCAGCACAACGAGCTTACACTTTGCTTCTTCCTCAGGGCTCCAAATGATGTAAAATCAGAATTTTTGGAAATCGTATGACCCCATATCAAAACCCATTTGCCCACTTTCTTGGTCTGGGGCTCAGGCTTTGAGAAATTTGTAAAAAACAGGCCAAAAATCACATTTTCCCCCTCTCTTTCCATTTCATTGTGCACCTGGAGACACCTTGGGCGAATGGCCATATCTCAGCCAAAAATTGGTCATTTTTAGTGAAACAATACTCTAAAGACGTCTACACTCTCCTAGATTTCCAGAAAAGCCTTCCGATCTGGATTTGGACTTCAAAAAGGTACTCAAAAATGGCTTCCAACAGCTCATTGTACACCTAGAAATTTCTGAGATTTTTCTAAAATTTTCACTGTGTAATTTTTTGTAATTCCTAGTTTGACTCTGGTAAAAGTCAAAAGGGTGAAGTAGATGAATGTGGGGGGTAAAATTAAATGTAAATAATGGGTGGTTAGTATTTATAAGTTGTTTTGATGTAAATTTGACCTCATTTATGAGAGAGGTTGGAGTCAAAGTTAATTGTAGAAGTCGTTTTTAACTTCCCTAGACATTAGGGTTTGGTTAGAACACCTCATGGAATAGTTCCTAGAGTCATTGATTCAACCCCTAAGAGTGGGGAGATGTTTTTTTGGTCTTTTTGTATCAATTTCTCAGTGATAGAACGGGTTGGATTTCAGGGGAGACAACTATTGTAGCTTGTACTTGGACATTTTCTGGAAATCAAAGGACACAATTTGCAACTATTATCTAGGAAATCATGTGCAGTAAGTTTGTGATGTTATTTTTTCTCTGTTATAGCTTTATATGAAAGATATGAATCTTCTCTTTCCATTCTTCAATTCTTCAATGGTTTTCCTTACATTTTATAAACAAAATTCTTTGCATAAAGCTTTGTTTTGATGGAAAAATCATTGTGTTACATTATTTCTTGCTTAATGAATTCATGTTTCATGTTCATTAATACCTTTCGCTTCTTCTCAACACTACAATACACTGAAAAACCCCAATATCCAAAACAAAAGTAATGCTACCTTTCTCCTTTTTGTATTTTTTGTTGTAACCCTTTGATCCTCTAACCTAGCTACCTAGTTTTTCTCCCTTATCCAGCAACAAAACCCTAAATTTTCTAAAACCCACTTGAACCTAGCTATCTAGCCTAAAATCCTTTACATTCCAACCATCTCTTTGTTTAGCCTGGGACATTGTGGAGGATAACAGAGGGCATGAAAACTAGGGAGTTCCAAGGTGTTCTAGTGAATGTAATGTTCCCAAGTCATGGAAAAATGTAATGCTAGTTGTAAGGTCCTGACTGTCAATGTGTGTTAGGAAATGCTAGGGCATGCTAACATGTGCCAGGTACTACGAAGACATGTCAAACAAGATAAGACGTGCCAAGTGCGAAGGCATGCCAAGATGTACAAGGGTGTGACAATGCATGCCAGGGATTGTCAAGGGAACGAAAGGGAGGAGCAAGTTAAACTACAAGTAAATGAGCACATAATAGGGTTAATAAGTCATCACTTTACCTTTTCCATGAGGGTCATGCTAGGAAAACCAACACTAGGTGCCAATAGGTGCCAAGTGCCAAGTGTCAATTCATTCTAAGTGCCAAATATTCCTCCATTTCTTCTCATCTAGTTTCCAATAATTGATCTCAAATAACTTTAATATTAAACCATGCCAAATCATACCAAGTCATCTCAACGAATGCGTAACATGCTAATACTTGCCAAGTGCCAACACATGCCAAGTGCCAATGTGCATCAGGGAGTGTGATGCACGATATCGAGTGGAAGAGAATATCAAAGAGTGCTAAGGTATGCTAGAGAGTGCCAATGCATGCTGAGGAGTGTTAGGGAGTACTAGGAAAACACAAGGGATCACTAGGTCAAAATGCATGGAAGTGAATGAATATAAGGGTGTGTCGGGGAGTGTTAATGAGTGCTAGTTGTCATGCCAAGAAGGGAGTGACAATGTATGCTAAGCATGGGTAAGGCATTCCGGGTAATATCAGGGAATGTCAAGAAGTTCTAGAGTGTGCTAGGTATTTTCGGGGTGTGCTAGCATGTGCCAAATAGTGCCAAGGAATTCCAGGTGCTAAGACATGCTAGGATGTGCATGGTGACATAGTATGCCAATATGCGTCAAGGAGTTTCAAGGCAACACAAGGAATAAACAAGCTAAAATGTAAGGAAATGAACACGTAAGAGAGTTAATAAGTCGTGACTTTATCTTTTTCAAAAGGGGCATGCTAGGCACACTTATAATATGTTGCAATACATGCCAAGTGCCACTGTATGCCAAGTTCTAATGTTTTTCAATGCAATATTTTTCCAAGGTGTTCCAGGGCATGCCAACACATGATAGGGAAGTGCTATGCTATGTTAGGGCATGCCAGCATGTGCTTGGGCATCCTACTCATGGGAAGATGTTCTAGGTACAAAGATGTTCCAAGACATGTGAGGTGCCAAGGAATGTTAGTGTACTATTCCAAAGCATGTTAAGGTGTGCCATGAGTGTTGAGGAGTGCTAGGTCTCTCTCATTAATCAAATTGATAGTGCTTGATTATGTATTAAATAATATAGTTCCTACACACTAGTGGAACTTTATTTAAAGGAAATTTGCTAGATAATAAACATAATAGAGATGAATCATGTGTTGACTCATAGGAAAACTATATTCTTATGACTTGAGGAAAATGATACACACTAATTAATTCTTAATAAATTGACTAACTATTATAACCACTATGACCTTAGACACATAATAAAAAAGACTCCACAATAATGGTCTTAAATCGTTATCTTTTGACATAAAATATAGTAACAAGTACATAGCTTCATAAAAAACTCATTGGAATGATCAATGATGACGAACATTTTTTGATCGTCACCAAAAGTAACCAAAAAGAGAATTGGTGAGGGTCAATAAAATATCGTCACTAGAAGTGTCACCAAAAAGAGAATTAGTGATGGGCCTTTAACGACCCTCACCAAAAGTGTCACCAAGGAGAAAATTAGTGACGGGCCTTTAATGACCCTCACCAAAAGTGTCATTGAAAATGGATTTGGTAACAAACCTTAAAGGACCATCACTATATACATTTACAACAACAATTTTTTAAAGACCGTCACCATATGCGATATTGGTGACGAACCTTAAGGGTTCGTCACAGGCATGAAGTGTCATAAAAAATTCATTGGAATGATCAATGATGATGAACATTTATTGACGGTCACCAAAAGTAAGCAAAAAGATCATTGGTGATGGTCAATAAAATATCGTCAGTAGAAGTGTCACCAAAGAGAGAATTAGTGATGGGCATTTAACGACCCTCACCAAAAGTGTCACCAAAGAGAGAATTAGTGACGAGCCTGTAACGACCCTCACCAAAAGTGTCATTGAAAATGGCTTTGGTGAAAAACCTTAAAAATACCATCACTATATACACTTACAACAACGCTTTTTTAAAGACCGTCACCATATGTCACATTGGTGATGGATCTTAAAGGTCCGTCATAGGCATGACCCTCACTAATGACCTTTTTTCTTATAGTGTAGAAATCTACGAATAAGGCCAAATAAACTTACTGATACCAGAAAATCTCATGAATAGTTTGGTCCTAAGCCATCCAGTGAAAATTGGCAACTTAGAAATGTTCTAGATCAGTCAAACCAATTAAAATCATTTAACTAGACCCGTGAGGGCGTTTCATGTGTTATGTATTAGGAAACTCGATGAAAGAACAAATTCAAGCTTTGCATAAACTTATCTTTTTTTGGAACAATAGTTGAGTAAGGGTAAGAGAGTATGCAAATACAATTACTTATTCACATCATGTAAACACAATCATTGCAGAATTAAAACAGAATCATGGAATATACTACCATAGAATTGCAAATATATATTCATGCAATACGCTTTTGTTAATTATACAGATAGAAAATCTTGGAATAGAATCCCCATGGTGAAGTGTTTATAATTCGAAATCCTCATACGAGGGATGAGTGATTATGACTGTACATTGTAGCCTCTCTTGCATAAAATTTATCTATATTCAAAAAGGCATGATTAAGTTCAGAGTGAAACAATTTCAGAAGCTTAAGCCTACAATATGACCTAAGACTCAGCTAAAAAGTTCTCATTGTACCATATTAAAAAAATATAAACCCTCTCATAACAGTCAATAACATAGCACTACATAAACCTCATTGGCCTCGTATCTGCCCGTGAAAGGGAATATCCTGAGAACATGTAAAAATAGGATAAGAAAATTAAAAACCTAGAAGGTTATGAAGAAAACCCTAATCTTGACTCTAATTCGACCATGATGTCAAAATCTATACCTGTAAACAAATAATTGTTGCTCACATTTAGAAGAAGCAAAACAAGATTATTGTGTGCAAGACGAATATTAAGAAAAAGAACTTACAAAGGAGGAATAGTACTTGGGGTATCCTGTTCCTTTAATGGGATGTAGAGATCCCCTCCAAATCAAATTTTGTCGTGGGTAATGACAACACACACACTCACACACACACACACACATATATATACATATACACATACACATACACATACACATACACATACACATACACATATACATACACACACACACACACACACATATATAATCCTCCTATGGTGACCAGAACAAAAAAACACATTATATACCTCATTCTTGATAAACAAAGGTTCTTGTAGACTATTGTTGGCATAAGTGTTATCCATCCTGTTGAAACCCTTGCAGACATAAACACTGCCAAGAAATTAGAGGGGTTATAATGCAAATTTAAGAACTATCTCAATAATATTAAGGGTTTTTAATAACACCATACCTGTATAGGAGATGCAATCACATTCGTCGGAGAATCTGAATGATAAGGTTTCTACGGAGTTGCAGAGCTCTCCCCTTCTAACCAACAAGAGAAAATGAGACAACTAAGAAGCAGGGGCATGAGTGAAAACTACCCTAACTAGTTCCCAAAGAGTGTGAACTGTTAGATCAACTATCCATAGATCAACAGTAGCAAGGGATCCACCTAAAACCTGTCACATTCATTAATCAGACCTCTTTGTATGATAGATGGAGACCAGAGAGCCTTCGAGAAACATTTTAAGGTAGGTTGCCTCCCAATATTATAATATGACAACCAAAGAGTAAGCCAAACAATTATAGCTTAGTTCCCTTAGTACTATTAATCTTAGATGGGTTCGTCGCTAATGCATTCACACTTATAAATTAGATTGAACACATTATAAGGATCATAAAGTGTATCCATGACTAGCTATGATTAGGTCAATTAATTTAGTTGTATGTCAATTAATTCAAATCTTCTAAAAATATATATAAATAAGTCACAGTGCAAGTCAAGAGCTAGACACAATTTATATGTGTGTGTGTGTGTGTTTGGTTGGTGTCTTTGCATGTTATAAGTGGTATCAGAGCACCACAGTTTCAACATTGTGTCTTGTTTGGGAGATTGAGAGAATAACAAATGTGTTAATGGTATAGAGAGTGGAAGCAAGAGGAGGAGAGGAGCAGGAATCACACCACCAGTGAGACCAACTATAGTAACTGGGTTCGTACAATTTTTGAAAGTTAATCCAGAAATGTGGGTTCAGTTGGGAGAAGACTCCCGCAACACAAACGTTATTTTGCTAGAAATAGTTCAATATCTGTGAGACAAAATGAGAAATTCGAGGGTTGACGATGAGAGATTGAGGCAAGAATAAGAAATAATCATGAAGAGTCTTCCAGATAGAAAAAATAAAAGAGAGCCAAATCCAAGTCCTCGTAATAGAAATAGGACTAAAGCACACTAACAAATGGAAGGAAATCCAAAATATGGGGTGGGTCGAGATAATAATGAAGAAGGATCTAACAAAATATTTTATGGAAAAGGGACCAAGAAATAAAAAATTGAACTGCAAGGGGAATTCAAGAAGATTAAACCCCCGATGTTTGACCGTGAGGCGGAGGAAGTTGTTAAACCTTGGCTAATTATCATGAATAAATACTTTCAGATTTACGAGTATGATAAAAATTTAAAGGTCAGGTTCGAAATTTACCAATTATAAGGTAAATCCACCCTATGGTGGGAATAAATTAAGATTGTTCATGGAATCGATGAGCAGGAAGTGAATTGGGACAATTTTCAAAAATATTTCAAGGGAGAATATTTAACAGAACATTTCTATGATGAAAAAACAAAATATTTTCATGATTTTAATTTAGGATAGTTGTCCATGGATGAATTTGTAACCAAGTTTACCTCCTTACTGAGGTATGTCCCCTACATTCATGAAGAAAAAGCTAAGGTGTAGTGCTTCATCAATAGTTTACTAGTGTTCATGAAGGAAAGGTTGGAATTTGACAATCCAAAAATTATTGATGAGGCCATTCGAAAGGCCCAAATATGTTATAAGTAAATGAAGCAAAAAAGGAAAAGTGGTAAGAGCTGGTCTAATAAGAAAGGATAGAAGAGTTTCAAAAATACCAGGAATGTAAAAGTTGTCAACACCAATAATGTACACAAAGGTTAACAAAAAATACATTCTATGAAGAATAAATAAAAATTTAGATTGCAAAATGAAACTAGACAAGCTGAAGTGTCAAGTAAACCAGAACCTAGTCAACCGCAAAAACCTCCCTTAAAGTGTTGGGGCTATTAGGAGCCCCACTATTATAGAAAATTGTCCTCACCGCATTAGAACAAAACAAGTTATTAATATTCAATAATCTTCTAAAGTTGGGGAAGTGGCGAGAAATATACCAAGGATTAATGTTGTGTTGGAGGATCATGAGGTTGAATATCAACCTACGATGATAGAACTGGAAGGTAAAATAGCTAACCATGCCATCTTTATTTTAATAGACCCGGGGGAAATCCTGAGTTATATCTGTCCAAATGTAGGTTAGTCATGTTGATTGCAAACCAGAAAACTTAAAAACCCCTGGCTAGTACAGCTAGCCACTAGGGCTAAAAGAAGAGTAACTACTAAAGTAGAGAATTGCCTTGTTGAAATAGCAAGACATCAGATTAAGGTGAATTTAAATATTATATATTTAGGATCCTATGATGTGTTAATTGGAATGGACTGGTTAGAGGGACATTGGTCCTTGGTAGATTGTAATGAAAAAACTATTATTTTCCTTACTGAGGAGGGTGTTAGACAAGAAATTCAGGGAGTTAGAATGCCTAATAAGTTACAACCACTGCAAGAAAAAAGGTCATTGGCGAGGGTCATGCTTGTGACAGACCTTTAAGGTCTGTCATCAATGTCACATATGGTGATGGCCTTTAAAAAAGTGTTGTTGTAAGTGTATATAGTGATGGTCCTTTAAGGTTTGTCACCAAAGCCATTTTCAATGACACTTTTTGTGAGGGTCTTTAAAGGCTCGTCATTGATTCTTTCTTTGGTGACACTTTTGGTGAAGGTCATTAAAGGCCCATCACTAACTTTCTCTTTGGTGACACTTCTAGTGACAATCTTTTATTGATCGTCACCAATGATCTTTTTGGTTACTTTTGGTGACGGTCAATAAATGTTTATCATCATTAATCATTCCAATGAGTTTTTTATGATGCTTCATGCCTTTGATGGACCTTTAAGGTCTGTCACCAATGTCGCATATGGTGACTGTCTTTAAAAAATCGTTGTTGTAAGTGTATATAGTGATGGTCCTTTAAGGTTTGTCACCAAAGCCATTTTCAATGAAACTTTTGGTGATGGTCGTTAAAGGCCTGTCACTAATTCTCTCTTTGGTCACACTTTTGGTGAGGGTCGTTAAAGGCCCATCACTAATTCTCTTTTTGGTGACACTTCTAGTGACGATCTTTTATTGACCCTCACCAATGCTCTTTTTGGTTACTTTTGGTGAGGGCCAAAAAAATTTCATCATCATTGATCATTCGAATGAGTTTTTGATGATGCTATGTACCTGTTACTATATTTTTTGTCAAAAGATAATGATTCAAGACCATTGTTGTGGAGTATTTTTCATTATGTGTCCAAGGTCATAGTGGTTAAAATAGTCATTCAATTTGTTAAGAAGTAATTAGTGTGTATCATTTCCCTCAAGTCATAAGAATATAGTTTTCTTATGAGTCAACACATGATTCATCTCTATTAGGTTTATTATATAGCAAATTTCATTTAAATAAAGTTCCACTAGTTTGTGTAGCAACTATATTATTTAATACATAATCAAGCTCTGTCAATTCTATTAATGAGAGAGACCTAACACTCCTCAACATTCATGGCACACCTTAACATGCTTTGGAACATTACACTAACATTCCTTGGCACCTCGCATGTCTTGGAACATCTTTGTACCTAGAACATCTTGCCATGAGTAGGATGCCCAAGCACATGTTGGCATGCCCTAGCATAGCATAGCACTCCCCTATCATGTGTTGGCATGGCCTAGCATAGCATAACACTCCCCTATCATGTGTTGGCATGCCCTGTAGTCCCTAGCATGCCTTGGAACACCTTGGCATAATATTTCATTAACAAACATTAGCACTTGGCACACATTGTCACTTGGCATGTATTGGAATATAATATTAGTGTGCCTAGCATGCCCCTTTTGAAAAAGATTAAGTCCTGACTTATTAACCCTCTTATGTGTTCATTTCCTTTCATTTTAGCTTGGTTAATCTAGCAAATTCACTTTAGATAAAGTTCCACTAGTGTGTGTAGGGACTGTATTATTTAATACATAATCAAGCTCTGTCAATTATATTAGTGAGAGAGACCTAACAATCCTCAACACTCATGGCACACCTTAACATGCTTTGGAACACACTAACATTCCTTGGCACCTCACATGTATTGGAACATCTTTTTACGTAGAACATCTTGCCATGATTAGGACGCCCAAGAACATGTTGTCATACCCTAGCATAGCATATCACTCCCCTAGCATGTGTTGGCATGACCTGTAGTCCCTAGCATGCCCTAGAACACCTTGGCATAATATTCCATTGGCATACATTAACGCTTGGAACACATTCGTACTTGGCATGTATTGGAACATATTATTAGTGTGCCTAGCATTCCCCTTTTGAAAAAGATAAAGTCTCGACTTATTAACCATCTTATGTGTTCATTTCCTTGCATTTTAGCTTGTATATTCCTTTTGTTTCCTTGAAACTCCTTGACACGTATTGGCATACTATGGTACCTTACACATTGACCTAGCATGTCTTAGCACCTGGCATGTCTTGGCGTGCCTTGGCACTATTTGGCACATGTTAGCACACCCTGGAACTACCTAGCACACTCTAGCACTTCTTGACATGCCCTGATATTCCCTAGCATGCCTTACCCATGCTTAGCATACCTTGTCACTCCTTCCTTGGCATGAAAACTAGCACTCATTGAAACTCCCTAACACACCCTTATATTCATTCACTTCCATGCATTTTGACCTAGTGCTCCCGTGTGTTGTCCTAGTACTCCTTAACACTCCTCAGCATGCATTGGCACTCTTTAGCACACCCTAGCTGTTAGTTCCCTATACTACTAGTGTAACCCCTTATTGTTATTAGTACAACCCCCTTATTATATTGTTGTGCCCATGTAGTCCCCATATCGTTATTATTGTGCCCCATAGAAGCCCACTATTGTTATTATTGTACCCTTACATTATTATTGTTATGTCGGCTCTGATTATATTATGACCCTTTAGACTCCTATATATAGAAAGGAGGTCTTGTCATTTGTATCATCCAAGAATTGTTCATTTTTGTAATGTAAAGGAGGTTTCCCCCTCGAAGAAGCTTATTTCTAAGGGATTTATCTATCTTTCCTATCTTTTAATGAGCTGGTTTCATAACATTTGGTATCAGAGCTTTGGATTCTAGGGTTTCGCTGCTCCAAACAGGTCATCGTGTAATTTTTCCTATAACTTTTTTTCTGCGACATTTCAGATGAAAAAAAAAAACCATTTGGGACGAAATCTTTCTAAACCTTGATTCTGAATTTCATATCTTGTCTCACTATATTTTCGTAGATATGATCTGAGGAAGTTAGGATTTTTGCAAGCTCCAGAATTTCATCTAAAATAGGTCATCGTGGAATGTTCGCTATAACACTTTCTCTACAAAGTTTCAGAAGCTAAAACAAAAAAACCTATTTGAGAAGAAATCGGTCTAAACCTCAGCTCTGAATTTTAGATCCTGTCTTTCTATAGTTTCGGAGATATAATCAGAGGAAGTTAGGGTTTTTGTATACCCCCGAATTACATTCCTAACAGGTCACCTTGGGAAAATCATCATAACTTTCTATCTGAGCATCAGATTAAAATTTCGTAAGAAGTTATAGAAATAGGACAGTCTGTACTTTTCTTGGGCATAGTTATTAGAACCTAAGGTTAAAACAGTGACACGTGGCACGTCGTACAATTTCACTCTACTGAACTAGTCTATAATTAGGTCATCGTGGGAGATTGGGAATAGATATTTCTTCAGGAATTCAATTGCAATCAAACTTGCGGAATTAGAAATAGGACTCATAGGTCTATTACAGGCCAAACTTTTATAACTTAAAGATCCGAAATTAAGATTTACAGTCGTTTCAAGATCGAGCTCCTAAAATGAAGAAAAAGTGAGATGAGGAAGTTTGATGGCAAGGATCTGGTAAATTGGATACTACATATGGAGAAATATTTTGATCTACATGGTGTACCACTATTACAAAAGGTACGTATTGCATCTAATTGTTTAGATCCGAGTCAATTTTTATGGTATAAAGGGCTTTGTTCTCGCAAACCACTTGTCACGTGGTCCATTTTCATGGAGGAAATGATAGCACATTATGAGGATACAAAGAGAAACACCTTCTTTAGCCAATTGATCAATCTCAAACAAAAGTGTTCAATGGAAGAGCACATTGAAGACTTTCAAAAATTGAATATAAGGGAAAATGATATTCCAGAGAAGCAGAGGATTGATGTCTCCATAGGGACTTTAAATGATAACTTCAACATGAGGTTCATCGTTGGGAACCTCATTCATTGGAGAAGGCATTCAGGTTGGCAAGAAAACTGGAAAGAAAAATTATGGAAACAAGGAAGTCTACCCCTCACAACTATAAATATGGAAGTGTTGTTTCCCCTATCCTTCCACAACCTACAAGGTTGACACCACAAAAATTAGAAGAAAAAAGAGAAAAAGGGCTTTGTTACAATTGCGATAGCAAATGCACTAAAGGTCATAAGTGTGATGAGAAGAAATTATTTCACATAGATTATGAAGAGGAGGAAGAAAAGGATCAAGAAACATCAAAATAAGAGGATATACACGAGGAACCGACCCTAGAGAAAGAAGAAATGAATCCGACCATATCTTGTAAAGAATTGGCAAGAATTACCACGCCTCAAACTCTCAAGATAGAAGGACATATCAAGAAGAAAAAGGTTCAAGAAGTGAAAGATCACATGAGAAAGAAGAAATGAATCAGACCATATCTTGTAAAGCATTGGCAAGAATTACCACTCCTCAAACTCTCAAGCTAGAAGGACATATCAAGAAGAAAAAGGTGCAAGAAGTGAAAGATTACATCGAGAAAGAAGAAATGAATCCAACCATATCTTATAATTCATTGGTCGAAATTACCACTCCTCAAACTATCAAGATAGAAGGACATATCAAGAACAAAAA
>APFE031630707.1:7261-35551 GCA_000404065.3 Pinus taeda | reverse complement strand
TAGGCCCAAACACATTTGACTATATCAATTCTAATAATTTTTTCTTTCTATCATGGCCACCTCTACAGAATTAAACCCTTATTTATCTACCATATATACAATTCTCACGAAGATCAACAATATAGGATTTCAAACCTGGTAATAAATTTTTACCAACAATGATTTTTAAGCCCTTCTCGCTCATGTGACATAAGTGCTTATGCCACACATTTGTTGAATTTCCTTTTTTTTGTGATAATAGCCAAATTTGATTTCCATGTCATTTCCTTTAATGTATATAATGTTCCTGTTGTGGGTCCTTTGGCCATGACCAATTCTCCTTTGCTAATTTTCAATCCTCCTTTTTGAAATCTTGTGGAATAGGCTTCATCATCCAACTATCCCATAGAGATCAAACTTATGTGCATTTTGGGTACATGCTTGGATTGTTTCAACAATATATCTTGTCCATCCTTCATCTTTATTTGGACTTCTCCCGCTCCAACATTACTGCAAAAATGGTTAATCCCCAAATCACCAGGATTATATGCAACAAAACTATCTTTGCATGGGGTTACATGGTGATATGCCCTAGAGTCAAGGATCCAATCAAAGCTATTGTTGGATGTATATAAAAAAGAATATTCTACTGAAATAGTAAATAATACATCACCATCTATGACTACAACAATAGTCTCACCTTCAGTTGTGCTAGGTGACTTGTGATTTGTACTGGCTGGTCTATGATCTTTTTGTCCTTTCTTCCAAACTCGACATTCTTTCTTCATGTGTTATGGTTTGCCACAATGAAATCAGATAAGCCTACCCCTCCTTGATTTCGATTGACCTCTCGATCTTGAATTCCCTTATCGATCTTAATAAATTCTCCTACCACGATTAGCTAGAGCTATAACTTCTCCTCCTTGGTTTTTTCAATTGACTTGAATTGCAACTCCTCATTCATTAAATTTCTAGTAACATCATAAACTTTCAGGGCCCTTGTAGGTGCTGAAGTGCGCATAGCTACAATTAATTTTTTCCAATGATCTAACATAGAACACATTAACAAGATAACTCTACTTTCATCATCTAGAATGATTTTAACATATGCAATATGACTAGTTATAATATTGAATTCATTCAAGTGCTCAACAAATGAAGCACCCTCCTTCATATTGAGAGTGTGAATATTCTTCATCAAGAACACTTTGTTTGATGTTGTGTTCTTCTCATATAGATCATGGAGCTTCTTCCATAATTCTTTTGTCATCTTTTCTCCGGACACATTGACATACACATTCTTTTCTAGCTATTGGTGGATAGTAGCAATTGTATTTCTACCTAGATTATTCCATTCCTCATCTGTCATTGATGAGGGTTTCTTTACGACACCCTCAATTAACAAACGCTGATATTTTAAAATTAGTATATCCTCCATCTGTGATTTCTATAGGGAAAAATTAGCCCCAGTCAACTTCTCCATATCAGTAATTGTTGTCTCCATTCTCAATAAAATTGATGCCTACCAAAAAAATCAAACTCCAATTACAAAATAAGGCTTTAAAAATCAAGGGCCAAAAATTGATCTCCTTTTAATAAAAAAATTAGATAACAAACTAGGATGCTCTTTTATTTTTATTTTTATTAATAAAATTACATAATACATATAAATATATAGTAAATGATGCTTAGGAAATACAAGTAATCTCCATTCCATATAATGCCTCATATGGCCAATGCTTAAATTATTCACCTTCATTCAACTATGTTAATACCTCATATCACCAATTCTTAAATGACATCATTCACCTCAGATTCAACTCTAACAGTATAATTCAATACATTATGTCTATGACCTGCTCGTAATTTTCTAGTCTGAAGAGAAACTTGGTCATTCCCTGTGCCATCATCCCATGCAAGTTGATGTACACATAATCCTTGGCCATTCCCTCATACACATATGGCCACAAGACTCACTAGTCAGCGACATGATTCACTTTTGTTAGGACCCTAGATTGTACATTTTTGCTCACATATTTTTCCATCATTCCACCATTTTTCAATCCATATTTAAAGTCCATGTTATTAATTTAATCCATTTTCCAAAGGTATATAACATTTCCTCTCATTACTATATGTTTAATTTGTTTTACATATAATTTTATGTTACCTTCATAATTAATCGTTGATCGAATAGTTGCTGAAACAGTTTGAAGACTGCAGATTTATCATTGTGATCTACGCTGCTGAAACAACTTGTGATTTGGATTTTAGATTCGGTAGCAACAAGAGGAGATCATCGAAGGAGCTATTACACTCGCTGTAACAACTACATTCCAAAGTCGGCATTGTCACAACCATTGTAACAACATTTTGTTAATGGAAGAACCAATTATCATATTTTATCATAGTGGGTTAAAGATAGGATTTATAATGTAATCAATTGTATAATAGATGTTTCCTCTTTAACAAGAGGAGACATCAACATTAGAGGGACATACAGACTACGGGAAGGTCTAGCTGAAAGTAAAGGAACTTGAATCTTTTGTAATATGACACATTGACGGATGAATAAAATATTGTTCTCAGCATTTCTTCTTAGTTCCTTTTTTCTGGGGAATCTTGTGAAAAGGAAAGGACCCACCTTCATCACAAGATTCACCCATTAATTTCTGTAGTGTGTTAAGTGTTATTTTTCATTCATACCTCGTTAAACTCTGTTTGTTGAAATTGCTTATGCATTATTGGAACCCTATACTTATTATTGAAACTCTGTTTTCCATTTGATTATTACATTGTTTTCATAAATCCATTCGTATCTAATCAATGATTATTTTAATTGGTAATCGGGTTTACAGAGTGAGTTTGTGAAGCATAGTAATCAAAAACAGGTGCTGAAGATTCCTGCTTGGGGAATAGGGTCCTATTCTCTGTTATAGCACAACTAGTCTTTTCCTCTGTAGATTGATTTCTTTTCCTAAATTGTTCTTTTTAATGTAATCCAGGATTCTTTCGATAATTGTCTACGATAGAGAGATTGTTCTTGTTGTAACTCAAAGTAGAGCTTCAATTTGTTTAAAGCAAGGTGTGATTAGTGTAATTGTTACTACAACTTTTCATTGCTTTTGGGATTGAGCATATATAGTGTGTGGTTGCCTTTGAAATAAACAGACTTCCCTGGGTTGACAATTCATGTAGCACTTGGTTGTTTGAATTAATAAGGAATTAAAGTGAACAACATTTTTCCGCCGCTACCGGGGAAGGCAATTGTAGATTTCAAGAGCATTAATGTTTTTCTTTTAGATGTGCAGAATGCATGAGAGGACGCAAGAAAACTAACCCTACTGGTGGCAAGGGCAAAGGAAGAGGAGGCAAAAAGACCTTTATTGACGAGATTATATCAAAAGCTGAACCTTCCCAAAGGCTAAGCTCTCGAAAGCCAAAGTCTCAACACTCCCTTCAAACAAACTACGAAATGGACGAACTTGTGGGCCCTAAAAAGATCGAGGAGATAGTAGAAGACATCGAGGAACCAGTCGAAGACATTGAGGAGCCAACAGAAAACATTGAAGACAAGGCAAGTGCAGCAGGAGAACAACCAATGGAAGGGAACAATGAAGGATTTTTTGGTGGAGTTCAGGTAGGAGAAGGAAGAGATGAGAATTCTCTCTCTACCTTGGGATTTCCTATTGGTGATCTTCCCAGAGGAGCAACTCTCATGAGGGATATCCCACTTTTGGCCTTACCTAACTTCCATGGTTTATCTTCTGAAGATCCTAATGAGTTTCTTTTTGAGTTTGATATATTATGCAGAAGCATGATTATGTTACTAATGCTCAGAAACTGAAGCTATTTCTAGCAACACTAAAATGAAATGCACTAAGATGGATCATGAGTATGGGAGGCCATGTAATCACAACATGGGAACAGATGAAACAGAAGTTTCTGCTCAAATATCAAGACTGCTGCCAGATGAGAGAAAAAAGGGAGGAACTATTTAAGATGATACAAAAGGAGGACGAAAATCTGGAGGACTTTGTGGAAATGCTACAATATAATCTGCAGAGATCCAATCACCCCGATGTAAGTAAAGATATTCTTAAAACAATATTATTGAAAGAGGTAAGGGATGACTGTCTAGACATGCTAAATATGCTTGGTAAAGGGGACATATCTAAAGAATCATATGATGAAATTGTTAACCTATGCAAAAGATGTTCAAGAGGAGCTGCAAGGAATAGATTAAACAGCAAGGATAATACATATTCAAGAGTTCAAAAATCAGCCAGTGGAGGAGCAATAAGAGCTGAAATAGGTAATTTATTTAAGGAATTTAAAACTGAAATGTTAAGCTCTTTTGCTTCACAGATTGACATCTTGCAGGTTAAGAAGAAACAAGCAAAAGCAGAAGCTTCTTTGGTTGTCTTTAGTCCCAAATGCAGAGATAAACACCCACTAAGGGAATGCCCATTGGACAAAATGCCAATTTGCACCCTTTGTGAGAAGGATCATGAAACACAACAATGCCCTTCTTTACCAGGAATAAAAGCAGCATTGCAACCAACTGAAGAAGAAGCTGAAGCAGTCTATCTGCTAACACAGAGAAGGCAATGGCAAACCATGAGGACAAGGTATGAACTCTATTATGCCATTTACATCTTCTAATCATTGGATGAATTATCCTTCTTTTAATCAAGTAAACTACCCACCCTTTAACTAGATGCAATACTTGCCTTTCAATCAAATGAATTACCCACCCATGCAACAAACAAACCCTCCCTTTGTAAATGCAACAATGTGAACTCCTTGGCCTCCACAACAACAATCTTACTGTAATCAATGGAATCCAAATTGGGGGGGTCAACAACTCTCGTTTCCAAATCAATTTCCTCGGTTTCAGCAACCACTCCCTCTACCATCAGGTGCTCCACCAAATGATCAAATGATGAGACCCCAGCTACCTGTACAACCAAACCCTAACCCCAATAATAAAGCTGTGCAAGTTATTGATATCCAGAACCAGCCTATGCTTCTTGTTTTCCCTGCACAGTGTAATGATATTCATTTACAATTTGGGAAAATAGTTGAACCCATTATCGATGATGTTACCTCTTCTGACTCTGATAAGGAAGAGACAGAGAAAAATAATTCATGTAAGGAGTTACAGCCACCCTTTAATAATGGTGCTGAAACAACAGAGCAACCATTCCCTGAGCGTTTAGCTTTGATAAAACGCCTAAGCCACCTGCTTTAAATCTTTTAGGGGAATTACAGAATCTTTATGTTAAAATTCCACTTTTACAAGCACTAAGAGATGTACCAATTTATGCTAGAACTGTGAGAGATATTTGTATTAAGAAACATGGTAGGAAAGCTAAAGATACCCTTACAGTTCATGGTATGGGTGATCTATTTGCCTTAATGGCTGGTAAAGCCCTTCCTATTAAATATGGTGATTCCGGCCATCCTAACGTTACAGTACAAATTGGAAAAACTATTGTTTCACAAGTTATGGTAGATTTAGGTGTTGCTATAAATATTATGACTCTTGAAACTTTACAACCGTTACAGTTGAAGAATGTGATCAGAGAGACACCAACCATTCTAGAGTTAGCTAACCATTCTACAATCAAACCATAAGGAGTCATTGAAGACCCAATCATCTCCGTTGAATCCTGGAATTACCTAGCTAACTTTGTGGTATTACATACTAAAAAAAAGTTGGGAGGACATCCTCTAATTCTAGGAAGGCCTTGGTTGGTCACAGTCGATGCCTTTATCAGCTATAGATTTGGTTCAATGACAATTTCTAATGGATGTGAAACCAAGAAGCTTACTCTCTACCCTCATGCCACACCCATGATTAATAATGATAATGCTACTCAACCTATTTTGACTATCAAACAAGCTTTAAGTCTTAAAGATACCACATAGGATGAAGTAATTAATAATTTTATTTGTGAACCCTCCTCGGTCACTTCTGAAGCACATAATCAGTTGACTGTAATTTTGAAATCTGATACCCAGGAAAAGCTTAAATCTGAAGATCTACCTCAAACATCAACTACCATCTCCTCTAAAAGCATAACAGTAGAAACCAAACCTGGCAAAACATTGAATATAAACCCCAACTTAACAGATGTTGAAACACAACAACTAATGAAGTTACTTCGTGAAAATAAGGAAGCATTCACATGGGAAAATATAGATATGAAGGGAATCTCTCCTGAATTATGTACTCATGGCATTTATATCAAGGAAGGTTGCCGACAAATCTATCAACCTCAGTGATGAATGAATCTCAATTTGAGGGAATTGTTAAAGAGGAACTTCAAAAATTGTTTAATGCAGGGTTTATATACCCCATATCTGACAGTGAATGGGTTTCTTCGTTGGTAATAGTACCTAAGAAAAATGGGAAATGGAGGGTGTGTGTAGATTATAGAGCCTTAAATAAAGCCACTCAAAAGGATCACTTTCCCTTGCCATTCATTAATCAGGTGTTAGATAGTTTGTCAGGAAAGAAATTCTTCTCCTTTTTAGATGGTTTTAGTGGATATAATCAAATCAAAATTGCACTCCAAGACGAAGATAAGACCACTTTTACTAGTCCCTCGGGAACTTTTGCCTATAGAGTTCTCCCATTTGGACTATGTAATGCACCAACAACCTTTCAAAGAGTAGTGATAGGAATCTTCTTTGATATGCTTAATGTCTCTATGGAGATATTTCTCGATGATTTTAACCCTTATGGTGTGTCTTTTGAGGATGCATTACAAAACCTTGAGAAAGTACTTAAACATTGTGTACAGTCTCACCTTTCCTTTAAGTACTGAAAAATGTCATATGATGATGAATAAAGGAATTGTACTTGGACACTTTATTTCATTTCAGGGAATTCAGGTAGATCCATCAAAAATACAGGTAATTCAGAACCTTCCTATTCCTAGAACACAAACTGATGTAAGAAATCTTTTAGGACATGCAGGATACTATAGAAGATTTATCAAAAAATTTTCCAAAATAGCTTCTCCTTTATTTGTGTTATTTATGAAAAATTTTGAATTCAAGTGGACTAATATTTGCCATAAAGCATTTGATGAACTCAAGCATCAGTTATCAATAGCTCCTATTTTAAGGGGGGCTAATTGGGCACTTCCATTCCATATATCCTCTGATGCTTTGGATACTCCAATTGGAGCTGTCTTGGGACAAGAGGAAAACCATCTTCCTTATGCTATCTATTTCATTAGTAAGAATATGACTCTAGATTTGAGGCCTCTGTGGTTTAAATATTTTGATTCAGGTTTTGGGAGAATCCACAGTAAGAACCATTTTCTGCGAACATTTCAAATCCCAACCGGGATCCATCATCAGGGCTTCTTGAATGCTTGATAGAAGAAGAGCTAATTTAAGAGATTTATTGTCACGACAGTTCTTAAGAAAATGTAGGTCTGCAACTCTTCTTGCTATCTTCACTCTAGATTTTTCGAGTAAAACAATTTCACTCTAGGTATCCCCTCCGTATTGGGAAATGATTCTGGATTTAAGACCTCTGTGGTTTAAATCTTTTGATTCAGTTTCCGGAGAATCCACAGTCAGAACCGTTTTCTGCCAACGTTTCAAATCCCAACCGGGATCCATCATCAGGGCTTCTTGAATGCTTGATAGAAGAAGAGCTAATTTAAGAGATTTATTGTCACGACAGTTCTTAAGAAAATGCAGGTCTGCAGCTCTTCTTGCTATCTTCACTCTAGATTTTTTGAGTAAAACAATTTCACTCCAGGTATCCCCTCCATATTGGGAAATGATTCTGGATTTAAGACCTTTGTGGTTTAAATCTTTTGATTTCATTTCCGGAGAATACACAGTAAGAACCGTTTTCTGCCAACATTTCAAATCCCAACCAGGATCCATCATCAAGGCTTCTTGAATGCTTGATAGAAGAAGAGCTAATTTAAGAGATTTATTGTCACGACAATTCCTAAGAAAATGCAGGTCTGCAGCTCTTCTTGCTATCTTCACTCTAGATTTTTCGAGTAAAACAATTTCACTCCAGGTATCCCCTCCGTATTGGCAAGTGATTCTGGATTTAAGACCTCTGTGGTTTAAAATTTTTCGATTCATTTTCTAGAGAATCTGGTTGGGAGTTGAAACGTTGGCAGAAAACGGTTCTTACTGTGGATTCTCCAGAAACTAAATCAAAAGAATATGACTCTTACTGAGCTTAATTACACAATGATTGAAAAGGAATTTTTAGCAATCATTTATGCTATTAATAAATTTTGACATTACATTACTAGTTACTCTGCTTTTGACCATACTGACCACTTGGCTATTAAGTATTTAATGAACAAATCTATCACAAATGCTCAAGTCACCAGGTGGTTATTGTTATTACAAGAGTTTGATATTACAATTGTAGATCGACCAGGTAAAGAAAATATAGTTGTTGATTTCCTTTCTCGGTTAGAAGTTGATTATAATACTCCAGTAGATGATTCCTTTCCTGATGAATATTTATTTGCAGTATTTTCTCACTCACCTTGGTACATAGACATTGCTAATTATCTGGTTACAGGGAAGTTACCATCACACCTATCACATCGAGAGAAGGGAAAGATCATTCAACAAAGTGCTCGGTATAGCTGGATAAGTGGGTGTCTTTTCTACATAGGACTTGATCATGAAATCTAAAGATGCATTAGAGAAGATGAGATTTATGATATACTGAAGGCTTGCCATGACGGCCCTTGTGGAGGGCATTTTGCCGATAAGAGAATAGCACATAAAATTCTTAGGATGGGTTATTATTAGCCGTCACTCTTCAAGGATGCAAAGAAATATGTCCGGGCCTACGATAGTTGTCAAAGAATGGGTCAACCTAATCATAGAGATGAAATGTCATTGAATCCCCAGGTAATACTTGAACCCTTTGAAAGATGGGCTCTATACTTTATAGGGCCCATTAATCCTCCATCTAATCAAAGAGTTTACATATTGTTTTGTACAAATTATATGACTAAATGGGTGGAGGCTAAAGCACTCATTAGAGCTAACGAAGAATCTGTTTTATCTTTTCTATTTGAAGAAATCTTTGTTAGATTTGGAGTGCCTAGAGAGCTAGTTACATATGGAGGACCTCCTTTCAATTCTCATGGTTTTAAAACCACCCTTCAAAAATATCATATTCATCATAGAATTACTACACCATACCACCCCCAAGCCAATGGACAGGTGGAGAGTACAAATAAAGTTATAGAAGCCATTCTAACAAAAACAGTGAAGGAAAATAGGAAGGATTGTTCTCAAAGGCTCCCTGAAGCACTATGGGCTTATAGAACTACGTGGAGAAATACTACAGGATTTTCTCCCTATGAATTGGTTTATGGTAAAAGTGTTGTTTTTCCTATGGAATTTGAAATTAAAGCCTTAAGAACTGCTTTATCTATTAACCTTGATTTGATTGATGCACAGACAGCCAGGTTGCAACAACTCCAAGAATTGGATGAGAAGAGATTAGATGCCATTCATCAAACAACTATGGTCCAACAACAAAGAACAAGGTGGCATGATAAAACCGTCAAGCATAAGCAGTTTCAAAAAGGTAATTGGGCTTTATTGTATGATTCTCGGTTTGAAAATTTTCAAGGGAAGCTACGTACAAGATGGCTGGGACCTTACGAAATAGATACTGTTTTTCCCAATGGAACAATAAGGCTCCTAACAATTGATGATTATAGAACACCATTATTAGTAAATGGTCATTGGCTCCATCTGTACCAACGACCCATTTCCAAAGAGGATTTTAAGGCCACTTGCATGGAAGATTCACATTATCTCTTTTTGGGGGGAGCCTACTGCCCCTCATTGCATCTAATTTTTGCATTGTATTTTTAGCATTAGATTAGATTTCTTAACTAATAATCCCTGTCAAGGGTTGGCATGTTGCAATTAATTATTTTGCAGATTCCAGATTTAGGAAAGGCTGATTGAAAAGGACAATCCTTCTACAAGCAAATCCAAGCTTCATCTTGTGAAGCACTGTCATCTCATTTCAATCCATCCATATTTCATTTCCTCATCTTCCAGTAACATTTCCATCATTTCCCATCCTTTCTCTTCCCCATGTTTCCCATCATTTTTCAGCAACATTTTTCATATTTTTCTCATCAATGAAATAGTACTCTTCAGCAACATTTCCCTATTTTTCCCATTCCTGGAACAATACTCTTCAGCAGCATTTTCCCTATCTTTCTTGTTGCTAAAACACTGCTCTTCACCCATTTTCCCATTGTTGAAACACCATCCTTTAACCATTTTCCTGTTGCTGAAACACTAGCCTTTACCCATTTTCCCATTGTCGAAACACCATTTATTTTCAAAAGACATCACCACACAACACTTTCCGTCATGAAAATCACTTCTTCCATTATTTTTATGCTAATTCTGTCCTTTCATTGCCTTCTCCTATGACTATACAGACCTTTAATATAATCACCCTCATGTTTCAAAAGCTTCTTCCATAACTATTCATGATCTATTATCAACGAGCACTATATTTTTCGAAATATGGATTAAAGGTAAACATGAGGTATGTAAATATTATGTGTAAGTACTATTAAACTATGGTTAAGTGAGAATATTATGTCATTATTACCACGATCCTCGTACATTTAAAGCCATTATTTTAGCCATAGTTGGGGGGAATACCAAGATTATACGCCATCATTTCACAGCAAGCCAATTACCATCACTTTTTCACCCACTATCACATCTTATCACCTCGCCTCTGTGCTGTTACACCATGTTCTCATTTGCATAATTTACTCTATCCGAAGTGTGGTAACTCAGTTTTTGACTGTGCATTTTACCAAAGCTGGTTAACTATGAGAGGACCAACTATTCGATATGAGCCCGACTCAATAGATCTACTTGAATTACATCCAGAGGTATATCAGATTTTTCAGCGGGCAAGCTGCGTAGGATATTTTCAGAGGCTTCAGGGATTCGATCCACAACAGGTCCTTGAATTTGCACATAATCTACAGGAGGACCATTCTACTGTCCAAGGAGTTTGAATTCCGATCTCGGAGCATCACATAGCACAGGTTTCAGGTCTTTCGATCACTGGCACTTGATGGTTTAGTCACAAGCATATCATTCTAAATGCACAACAGGATTTCCTCCTACTAGGAGAATAGGTCGAGCCCAAAGGCCGGGGTGTCCGACTTCACTCATTACTACCTCCGTGGTCGACGGTTGCTAAATTCTTCAAACATTATCTCACTTGTTAAGGTCACTACCAGGTAGTCTATCAGCATGATTTTGTCTTGTTAAATCATTTGAGACATGGTCAACTATTGAATATTCCATATTATTTACTTGGGTGTTTAAAGAATATGTCACATTACTGTAGACAGGTAAAATTCCCACTCCTTTCCCTCACCCATCACTATCTTGTCCAGCTACTGATTCAGAGGGGTTTTGCTCAACAAACCCCCCCTCTCAATAATCCACTCCTAGACCCTGAGCAAGCTACTGAAATCCCTCAGCAAATTGCTGAAAATCCTCAAGAAATTCTTAAAAATCGCCATGAGCAGCAACCAGAGAGCATTCCTAATCCCCTAGAAATCCCACCAATAGAATCAGTCAATCCAATTGACCCTCCCACCACATCAAATCCATCCCACAATTTAGCATAATCATCTAATCCTACCATTCATATTCCTAGTGATGATTCTGAGGATAACCTTCACATCGCTATGCTAAAAAGAAAAAGGCAAATTAAGACTGTTTTCCTACCAAAAAGATGAATGAGGACCTCAACCAAAGAAGCCACCATTTTTGATAACCCTCTCCCACATAAAAAACCCACTCATAAAAGGAAAATTACTTCTCTCCCTCCCTTTTTACCCTGAAGATGAATGAGGGCGTCAAATGAAGCAGAAACTGTTGCCACCATCCTAAATTCCCCACCTATTCGTCTAAAACCCCATGCCCCACCATAATCCCAAGTCCCTGAACCTTTACCTATCTCACCCTCGGGCACTGAAACACAAGAACCAGATGCCAAGGATTTTATGACATCATTTCTTTCAGAACAAGTAGATGTCACACAAGAACTAGATGCTCATATACAGAATCCAAATGCCCAGGATGTTGCACAACATGTAACTATTACACAAGAACCAGCTGCTGATATACAAAATCTGGCTGATCAGGATGCTGCACATCATGTAGCTGCGACATAAGAACCAGCTACTCATTCAGTAGCTGCCACACAAGAACAAAATACTGAGACTGTGACTGCTACACAAAGCCCAGTCACCCTGGCTTCCCTTTTACAGGAAAACAAGTTTCTAAAATCTGAACTCGAAGCTTATAAGCAGGAATTAGTAACGGCAAGGGAAGCCTACGATAGAGAGCTTAATTTGTACACTTTAGCCCATGCAGAATCCACGACCGAGAAAAGTACAGAGAAGACCAGTATAAGGAATATATGTGCAGCCAATGCAATAACATTTATCAGCAAGCTAGGTATAAAATAGTTGAAATCTCACTGCCTAGAGCCTCCCCTGCATCCACTTCTTCTGCAATCAAAGAGGAACACCCTACTGTCACACAAGAACCACTGTGGCCTTCAATTTTTTTTGAAAAATAAGTTAAACCGCAAATACCTCGGCCTACTATGACTGTTAAAGCTGAAGATCCTGTACCTCGGCCTACAAAAACGGTTTTTACTCAAACTGAACCTCGGCCTACAAAAACTATTTTTACTCAGACTTGTAGTACTGAAGAACAAATTAATAAATGGAGGAAAGAATATGTTATGTCGCAAGATAAGATCTTGCAGGAGCATAAATCACTCTGGTTAAATCATATATATTCAAATTGGGAAGCCTTAGACCAAGTACTCCAGCAGTCTCGCACACAGAAGAAAGAGAATAAAGAGCTAAAAAGTAAATTGTTCCTTATGTTTGATTTGGTTCACAAATTATTAGATGCCAGGAAACCATCTTCCAATTATTCTATTTTTCTTGCAGAATGCTTAGCATTCTTTCAGATAAAGGAAATTAAAAATGGTAGACCTCATGAAGCATCTACACCCAAGCAGTTTGTGGAAACTTTCACAGAAGCATCCACCACTGATCAACATTTACTCTCTGAGTTGTATCTCCACAATGAGGATATCCCTGAAAATATGAAGATAAATCTTAACCCTTTGGTTGGTGATGTTCAGATTAGGGCATTTTCCTTCTTCCTTGCCAATCAGATCACATGGCAGAATACCTTTCTTGCAGTAGAGCATAATGAGGACAACCGTCTCCTGTGGATTCGAACAGAGCCACAAAATCCTGCCATTTTCATTTGGGAGTATCGTCAATTTTTGAAAGAACCAGGGATGGTTGAACACATCAGGAAACTACAAGCAACATTGCTACAGGACTACCAACATTTTGCTAAGACTAAGGAAGTTGATGCCTTAAAAGAAAACAACTTATTCTGGAAACAGTCCTCTAAGGAAAGGCAGGAGTATAACCCCTTTTGTCCCCATAATCTTGAAGCAACAATCTCAAGGGTACCCGACTATATCAGATGTTTTCAACGATGTGCTGAAAAATGGATGGGATATCACTTTCATTTTCCTCTTCTATGGATGTCAGCACAAAAATATAAGGCTCATTACAGGTTGACTAAAAAGGAAGAAGCAACAGCATGGCAGAGGCTACAAAATGTGCACAGGTTCAGAGATCTAGCTGACAATAACTTCTATAGTTACTGCCTAAGTAATTTGCGCTCTAAGGCCCAGTACCCGGACTCAGATTCAAATTGAAGTTGCATGAGGACATGTAACCCTTTCAGTTGGGGGAGATGTTAGGACCCTACATTGTACCTTTTTGCTCACATATTTTGCTATCATTCCACCATTTTTCAATCCATATTTAAACTCCATGTTATTAATTTAATCCATTTTCCAAAGGTATATAACATTTCTTCTCATTACTATATGTTTAATGTGTTTTACATATAATTTTACATTACCTTCATAATTAATCGTTGATTGGATAGTTGCTGAAATAGTTTGAAGACTGCAGATTTATCATTGCGGTCTATGTTGCTGAAATAGTTAGAACTGTGCACAAATCGCATTTCTGAAACATCCCATGATTTGCATTTTAGATTCAGTATCAACAAGAGGAGATCATCAAAGGAACTTTTACAATGGCCATAACAACTGCATTCCAAAGTAGGCATTGTCACGACCATTGTAACAACATTTTGTTGACGCAAGAATCAATTATCATATTTTAGCATATCGGGTTAAAAATAGGATTTATAATGTAATCAATTGTATAATATATGTCTCCTCTTTAAAAAGAGGAGACATCAACATTACAGGGATGGAAAGACTACGGGAAGATCTAGCTGAAAGTAAAGGAATTTGAATATTTTGTAATATGATACATTGGCGGATAAATAAAATATTGTTTTGAGCATTCCTTCTTAGTTCCTTTTTCTGAGGAATCTTGTGAGAAGGAAATGGCCGACCTTCATCACAAGATTCACCCATTAATTCTTGTAGTGCGTTAAGTGTTATTTTTCATTCATACCTTGTTAAACTCTATTTGCTGAAATTTCTTATGCGTTATTGGAACTCTGTACTTATTGTTGAAACTCTATTTTCCATTTGATTATTGCATTGTTTTCATAAATTCATTCATAACTAATCAATGATTATTTTAATTGGTAATCGGGTTTATAGAGTGATTTTTTGAAGCATAGTAATCAGAAACAAGTGCTAAAGATTCTTGCTCGGGGAATAGGGTACTATTCTCTGTTATAGCACAACTAGTATTTTCCTCTGTAGATTGATTTTTTTCCTAGATTGTTCTTTTCAATGTAATCCAGGATTCTTTTGATAATTGTCTGTAATAGAGAGATTGTTCCTACTGTAACTTAGAGTAGAGCTTCAGTTTGTTTAAAGCAAGGTGTGATTAGTGTAATTGTTACTACAAACTTTTCATTGCTTTTAGGATTAAGCATATACAGTGTGTGGTTGCCTTTGAAATAAGTAGACTTTCCTGGGTTGACAATTCATGTAGCACTTGGTTTTTCGAATTAATAAAAAATTAAAGTTACCAACAACTATGTCCATGACTTCCATGTTCTTGGGCCATATCGGTATTTTGTAATCATCACTGATGAAAATCTCTTGTAGTTGAATTATGGGTGGTTTCCAACTTAATATCAATGCTTAGCTCTGATATCAATTGATGGGGTTACAAAGGACACAACAAAGATCTTAAAAACACTAAATTGAGAGACAATACCAAAGATATTAAAAACAAGAATAAATTTTTCATCGGAGAAAAAAAATCACTCTTCTATTACACTATACAAGCCTTGGCCTTGCTAGGATTGCATAGGAATAGGCAAGAGTACAAAATTATAAATGGGAGAAGAGTTCTATATTTTTCCTCATGTGAAATTCATGGTTACACGTTGAAGCCACAAAGTCATTCACGGTGGGTGGCAGTCGATGTGTTAGTTTCGACATCAATGTGATTGTTAGAGAGTCGATGCTGACATCTTCATTATGACTTCACGTTTAAAAACAATACCTCAGTTGAAAGTTTTGCATCGCGACATTCATGGCATGTCATCTTAGTTAATAGTGTAACTCATTTTTTGGTGTTTCCAATATAGCATAAGAATAATAAACACCTATGTATGTGGTAATATTCACAAATGTTTGTATCCCATCTATCAGATATAGATTTAGAGTGATTGAGGATAACACTTTGGATTTTTCTTAGAAATCAATTGAAGGCCATTGTCCTAGTTTGCTAATCAACTAGTGACAATTTCATTCACAAGAACTAACAACAATAGACAAGCTAACTTGTGATGAAACCTCTTGTCTTTCAGTCTTGTGACTAAAATCCATTACCCTAGCTTGGTGACCATTAATGGTAGTGTCACTTTTGCTAGAACCCATGATCATGGCAAGCCAGCTCATAATGAGACCTCCTATCCATTGGTTAACCATTTTGTGTTAAAACAAACTCCGATTATAATTAACCTTTAATGGATTATTTAATAGATGTGGAGACAAATATTCTCCTTAAGAGCAAGGGATGACATTAAAAGTTTCGAGTGACTAATGTTTGTTGGTCAGTATTACTACCCTAAAGAGCTATGAACTTATTAAGTAAACAATCATGTGAGTATCTTTTTCTTGGGTTTAAGGCACATGTTTTAAGAAATGGTGGAAAATTTAAGACAAGTATTAAGTACAATCCAATATTAAGTTTCAAAATCAGAAACT
The DNA here is from genome assembly GCA_000404065.3 of Pinus taeda. NCBI lineage: Eukaryota > Viridiplantae > Streptophyta > Pinopsida > Pinales > Pinaceae > Pinus > Pinus taeda. The sequence continues at coordinate 19,239 of APFE031630707.1, read as the reverse complement.
TAACTTCTCAGTGGGGTTGGGTATCAACACATGGAAGCATCTTTACAAAAAATATCTCCTCAAAGATGAGATTTCATTTATGTATAACAGAGTATAAACTATTTTCCCAATGATCATGCCAAGGAGAAGCCAAAAATATTAAAATGTACCCCTATTCAAACCAAGGAGAGAAGGATCGAGGAAACCTACAAATTTCATATCAAAGAAATGAAAAAGCATAAAAATAGGCCAAAAAAAAAAGAATATCCACAAATGTACTAATCAAATTGCAAACCAATAATGATAAAAAGGATCATATTGTAGAGATGATATGAGAATTTGAAAACTTACATGTTTTAATCCATTTAATATTTTATTCCTTTTATAAATATACACTTGGCTTAAAAGTTAGATATCGTGTGAGATGTTTAATTATTTAACCTTTTATTACACACCAAAGAGATCAAGCACTATACAAACAAGCAATAAATGTGTAGTTATGATACTTATTCAAAGCAAGGAGAACCCTAAAAAGTAAGTTTTCATGAGAGAAATTTAGTGAACGATTGATTCACTTATAACATTATTTTTCAATGATTATTAAGAAACTCATAAAAAGTGAATGAATCAAACTTAAATGAACTTCCCTGATGATGTCGTGATGGTGGCTCATCCTTAACTTCATCATTAGCAAGATTTCACAACTAAATTTTTCAACAAAAAATAATAAGAATCAAATAAAAGCTAATCTACATCCAAACCTACCCTAAACTAATGAATGGTGAAAATATCAAGTGTAGTCATATTTCCAATATAACCATCTATGCAGCTTCAATCCTATGACAACAAAGAGATCCCCAATTAGTAAAAAGAATTGGAGCATTTTGAAATTAAAAATAAACAAATCATGCTAACCTGGAATGTGTTCATTGAAAAACAAGGCAAGCATGATCTTACCATTCTCGGAGAAATTTTCTCAATAAGACTGCTCAAGTCAATCTTTAATCATATCGTGGCATACACCAACACTGACATTGACTTATTTAAAGGGATTAAAAAATGAAAAGAATCTTGTGAAAGAATATAAATGTTTATAATATAATTGATTTCAAAGATTCATTAGGGGAATTTTGAGGTCTAACATGGGCCTCCTAAAGAAACTATAAAATAATAGTGGAGATAATAAAAAAATATTAGATTACATCATCAAATTTTAGAGGGAAAAAAGAAAAACTATTTTTTCAACTCGTATTTCAACTTATCTCCCTATAGGTTTACCCAAATTTCAAGCGGAAACACTCGTTGGATGAAAAATTTGATTCCTCATCCAATGAGTATTCATGTTGCACACTTTTGATGGACCCTACTACACACAAAATGAGAAATACATGAAAAATGTGATTGCAATCACATTTTTTCATGTATTTCTCATTTTTCGTGTAGCAAGGTCCATCGAAAGTATGAAACATGGGTACTCCTTGGATGAGGAATTAAATTATGCATCCATTGAGTACTCCCCCTCGAAATATGAGTAAAACCTTAGGGAGATAAGTTGAAAATACGAGTTGGAAAAATAGTTTTATTATTTTATTATTTTTTATTCTTTTTACTTTTTCTCCAAAAATGGTGAATCATCCCCCATGGATGACATCATCTTCTTCAATCTTATTAGTTCTTATAAATTTTATTTTCGTTGCACATTTTTCTTAGGAGGCCCATTTTAGACCTTAAAATTCCCCTAATGTCATCAAGAAAATGAAAATTTATCAAAGTATGAAATTGAAAAGGATGTACCTCATTCTCTTGATGATCTAAGATATTTTAAAATTAAGAATTTGAGATGAAGAAACTAGATTAACCAATAATTTTGAACCCTTATCACTTGAGGAAAAGGTTTTGTGATTAATATCATGATGGGAACCAATAATCATATTTAATTGATTATAATAAAACAAGATTCTTTATTAAGCATAGGTTGATCCAAATCAATAGAAGAAACATTTTGAGATAGATTTGAATAATTTCTTAATCCTTCTACTGATAAGGATTTAATAAGTTCATTAGATGAAATATTATCACCAAAAGAACATAGAATTGAAAATTCTAACTTATGTTTAGGGAGTTCTATGCCATCATTTTTCATATCATCAACATAATAATCATATCAATATTCCCTCTCCAGCAAACCATAACAAAGATCAGACTTATTATCATTGACAAATGGATATGAAAGAGGCTTGTTAACTTGAAGAAATTTAACATCAAGAATTTTTGTCGAGAGTATGGCGGTGACTAGGGTTTTCTGCAGGTCCGGCTCCTCTCTTTCCGACGCAGCCTGGGATCGTTGCTTCCCCGCGGTGCCTCCCCTCCCAGGTCCTGTCTTCAACTCTGGTTTGCCCGTTTTTTGGTTGCGGCACACATATTCTCTTCAACAGAGCTCTGTCGGCGGAGGGGCAGCTCTCAGCACCTGCGTTTTCCACCTATTTGGCTTCTCCCACGATGGCTCTTGCCAGGAACCCAGCAGAGGTTTGAGCGTCGCCGTGTTCGGAAACGGCTTCCTGATAGCAGCTCAGAATCAGTCCCCTCAGCCTGAGGGCTCATTTTCCTTTTCTTTAATGAGATTTTACCCCTGTTTGCTCCCTTTTCCCTAGAACATTCTCAGGGCGGGAAGTTGGGCTACTCTGTATGTCCCCATTCCCTCGTCTCGGTCCCTTTCCGAGCTTTCCTCAAGGAGCGGAAGCTTGTTAATGCTTCCAGAAAATCTTAATATTAGAAATTCTGAAATAAGCCAGCGCAGGGAGGATGCGTGGCAAATGTTTGACGGAATACTACAAAGAAACTCGCCTCAGTCTAGCAGAGAACGATAGATTCAGAAGCACTCCGAGTCCTTCCAGATCTTCATAACGCTCCTCTCAGGCAAATCTCTGCTCCAATGGGTGAGCTCTTCAGATTTCGTGCAGGACCTCAAGCATAAACTGGCTTTCAGGGTGGGGATTCCTGTTGCTTCTCAAAGGCTCCTCTTCAAAGGTAAACAACTGGAAGACCTCCTGCCCCTTTCATTTTACAATATTCAAAGAAATGTTGCCATCATTCTTTCCCTTCGTTTAAGAGGAGGGGCGGCTGGACAGTCTTCTTCAGCAGCAGCATTCTCTTACAAAGATGCTGTCCATGCCCATAAACCCAAGAATGCATCTCCACCAGTCCAAGGTCCAAAACCTTTTTTGGTAGACAAGCTGGAGGAAACCCCCTCCATTGAAATAATTCATCCAACAATGGACAGGTAGTTCCAACTGTTTTCCGAAAAGGGCATTATTTGCAGGTTCAATGGCCTGTGGCCATGCACTGCAGATCTCTACAAATGGGTTCATTCCAACTGGACCAACAACTGCAAGGTTCTTCTCTGTTCCAAAGGCTTCTTCATTGTCATTTTTGTTGATAGTGAGGACTATCAAAGAGCCTTAACTGAGGGCCCTTGGTTTTGGGACTCAGCGGGCCTTTTTTTAACCCCCTGGTTCCCAGATTTTGACCCCTCTATAGCCATCATCACCAAACTACCCATCTGGGTCAGACTTCCCAACCTCCCAGCTCATTTATGGCACTTCGCTGTGTTTGAAGGTATCGGTAACAAGCTAGGCCGCCATCTAGCCATAGACACCTCCAGAGGGGAAAAAGGCATCTACACCTTCGCCAGAATCTACGCAGAAATAGACATGAGCAAAGGATTACCAGATCAGATCGTTCTCAAGATCAGAGACTTCCATTGGACTCAGCCCTTGGATTATGAGAACACAACGTTCCGCTACAGAATCTGCCATCTTACAGGGCACCTTCACAGCTCATGTTTAGCGATTCCAGCCCAAAAGAAGAAGGCTACTCCCAAGCCGAAATCCAAAATTTGGAAGCCTTGTGACCCGCCTCCCATGGATGACTTCAGCTCCAGCTCTGATGAAGAGGAAGAGAATGAGGACGGGATGGAGGATTCGCCTGCATAGGACCTGCCCCCTACTGGTCCTGGGGAGTCCTTGGCCCCTCCTCACTCGCAGAAACGATCTCATGAGACATCTCCTTCGGACTCGAACAAGGAAATCTCTCCGACAGCACAACTCAATGTGCAAGTCTTTCCATCCAAGCTGGATCATCTTGGATGGGTCAAAGTTGGTAAGAAGAACGGAAAAAAGGGCCGAACTGGGGTTCCCACCCATGTTGGGTAGAACCCCTTCTCGGGCTCTAGTCTCTTAGTTAGCTTGTTTGTCTCTTGGTCAGCTCTGCTCTTCCTGTCTACTCCTCTAGGCCGAGGTGGATAGTTCATCCTTGCCGGCTGCCCGCTTTCTTAGGGGCTTTGTAGGAAGTCTTTTGGTCCAGTTGTCATGTTCTCAGCAGAGCCTCGGGCTTCATTCTGCCCAGGCAGTCCCTTTGTACTATATGTTTGTTTTCTTAGTACAAATGCTTACTTACAAAAAAAAAGAAAGAGGCTTGTTAACTTGTTGATTGTTTCCAATCTACATTTCATGAATAGGGTCTAAGGGAACCTCATCAAGCTCATCTTGTTGAAATTTTGCATGATTTTCCTCCACTTAAGTCTGAACTAGTTAAAATAGAATGTGTTGGAATGAATATCAAATGAATCATTATTGCATGTATCAAGGTTCGTAAACAAATCAAGATACATGAAATAATGACAACTAGAGCACGAGATTTGCATAAAGTGAAACATTTTCCATGAGATTATTAGTTAGGCTCTAGTCAATGTATGAGTCCCCTACTAACGTAATAAGCACCGATACGAGATTAACTTCTAAGTAAAAATCATCATTGACATGTTGACAAATTGAATCTTGATTTTCTATGAAGTTTACTTCTAATGAATTTTCCCCTTTACAACCAATATCAAGAGGGATTTCATGAATAGTTTGAAGATTAAGATCTAAGTTAGTTTATGATTGTGGAGAACATGGGAAACTAATTCCTATTGTGTGTGGTTGTAAAAAAGTTTGAGATTCATTGATTGGATCCAAAAATTTCGAAATAGGATCATAACTAGTCATTAGATCTATGTTGTGCTCATCCTAAGAGAGATCTACATTGTATTCATTATGTTTGTTTCTTTATGTTTATTTTTAAAAAGATCAAGAACAAAAAACCATAAGATTATATCTTCCATAGAGGGTAAATCTTCTAAACTAAATATGCAACAAAGTCAAAAAAATCTAGACCAAAATTGTTCAATAGACTCATTTTCATGCATTGAAATATTATTGATTTCTAAGCACAACATGTCATAATTCTAACTATGATTAGCATTAAGAAATACTTCCATGAACTAGTTCCAAGAATGGATAGATTTCGTTGGTAAGGATTTGAACTAAATTTTAATTCTTCCTTGGAAAGTAAGAGTAAATAACCTACATAACTCATCGTTAGCAAAATCTCCAAAATATTTACAATCAAACAAAAAATGATGAAGATGTCAAAGAGCGGATTTTTTTTTATCCTCACCATCAAATCTCATTTCAAACAAGTAGTTGACTGTCTCTTTGGAAATGCTCCTTGTAGGCCAACATGAACTAAAAGCATGCTCCAAAATAGAGGTTGGGAAAGGAGCCATGAGAAATTAAAAACATTCAAAAACAAGACTCCATGAGGCCAACTTATCAGTCTAAATTTTGTTACAATGACACTAAAAGAAAGAAAAATAAATATGGAATTGCTAGAGGCTAAGGAATCAATGATTTAACTACTAATTTTCCGCAGGCCCTCCTTCTAGTATTATTTTGTTGATGTGGGTTTTATGCACCCTAGCCAATAAGGGAGAAGTGACCTAGACCGTATGTCTTTAAATAGCCCTAACTATTTGGTGTGTTCACTCTAGATGGGTTTTAAGGCTCTATTGGCCTTTCACCTCTCCCTCTTTTGAATGAAAAGACAAGGGTGTTTCCATCCTAATGTTATCCTATGATTAATATAACCTATTATTTAAGTTAATTAAGCTATTTTACAAGTTAATATAATTAGTAAAATATATGGAGAATATACAAAATATGATACAAAGAGAATAATCATCAAAGAACATTGTAACTGGCATAAAAATAAATGTAGATCCTATTAATATTTCAAATGTAGAATGAATAAAGATTCTCACTATGGATGCAATTACTAGTCTATAATCCTTACAATTCTTAATGATCAAGTAAAGATGAAAACCATAGAAATGCAAGTCTTCAGCTTCTATAAATGAGATCAAAGAAAACTAAATTCACTTCCATATTAATACATCAAGAATTATCATCTAATGTAATACTAAAGAACTGAATAATACTACTAGATCTATTGTTTTTAATCCAAAATAAAAGAGAAGAGATAGTAGTAAAAATTTCAAAAGATTGAATAATACTTCAACTATTCATTTATGTATAAAACCAAAAAACAAATACACAATATGTAAAACAATTTCAAAATTCAAATGAAATATAACATCAATTAAAACCTAAAATCTAGAAATCAAACCACATGAATTTGATTTAAGTTAATTCCTAGACCAAGATCAACCTGTTGTAGCTACTACAACCACCCTCCAAAGATTTTCCTATGCTTTGATTTTGGCCCACCTTCCCTTCTGTCCACAAGATATTATCTTTTACTATCATCAAGTATTCATGATTTGATTCAGACTTATCCTTTTATGTTGTGCTTGTGTTTTCTTGTTTTGATACTTATCTTATCTTTTTGAGTCACAAGTTAACCTTCTGACTTGACCTTGCAGCAGTCCTAGGCTTGCCTCCAGAAACTACACAATCTTGGAAGGAAAGTCAACCTTGATGATGGAAATTGTGAAATCTAGAGTGGTAGGTCAGTCTTGAGCTTGAGAATTCAGCAGCCATGGATGGAAGCCCAACACTAAGCTCAAAAAATTCTCAATCCATTCCTTAAGCTCAAAAACTGTGAAATGCATTGAGCAAGGAAGTTTCCCAGTTCTCCAGAATTGTGCAATCTTCCTTGGCAATGTGCGTGGAAAATTTCCCAAAAATAAAAAAAGAATCCCTAGAACATAGGGATTCATCATTACTTTCTTGAAGGTGGCATAGTCCATATTTTTAGAAATTTTCCACTAAGTGTCACCTTTTCCTTGATTTTAGGCATGCGTGTCATAAACCCTGATCTGAAAAAATCTATTTAATTGAAGCCTTTAGAGCTTATTTTTACATTCTATATTGGATCTCTAGCATTCCCAAGGAGATCAAGGAGACTTCAGAGGAGTTTGCATTGCCTTTCTGGGTAAGTTTTGCTTTTGTTGTCTTTTTCTGCCTTTTTGTCACATTTTGTCATTTCGCTTCTGTGAGTGTTGTTTTGCTTGTTTCTCTTCATGGTTGCTGGAATTTTAACTTATGTTAGCTTGTATAAGTGTTGATTACTTTTTTCGTTTGCCTTTCATAAGTGTCGCATATGTTTTCTTGTTCTTGGACATCGGTGATAGTTGTTTCAGCGACTCTCCTCGCATATTTGTTTTTCCTTTCGTTTTTTATTTTATGCACTTTATTCACATTGATATATCCATATTTAGTCAAATATGCACCTTAACTTGATTTATTACTTAGATCTACTTGTTTCCTACACCCTCACCAAGTAGATCCACACTTCACTAGGTCATGCATTGTGTTGCCTAGATGGGCTTTGCACAAATCCAATGCTCAAGCTGAGAGCCTAGCCTTTGATACTACACAATGTGAAATAAAAGCTAGAAAAATTACATATTATGCAGTCCCAGGGCTTTGTCCTACAACCTTAGCCATTGAGAGTACACAATGCACAACCTCTCCCTGACACTGCCCAAACTGAATTGTGCATTGCGCAATCTCAAGCCTCAGGTTGCATTACTGGTTGTTGAGACAACACAATGCGCAATTCCCTAATCTAGTCTTCCTCCCTTGACCATGAAAATTGTGCAATCTCTCTTATCAGTTCACTAGTTTGCTGCCTCATCTTGCTTGGAAAGTGGATTTCCAAAAAAATAATTTATTGTTGCCATGACTTCCTTTTCCCTCCCATAGGTGTCACAGTTGTTGAGAACTCCTCTCCAACATTCAACTGTCATCATGGCACCCAAGGGAGTTTCTTCAAAATATACCACATAAAGCAGCACCGTGGAAGTAGTTGAGAGTACACCAGTAAACTTTCTAGTATATTCAGACACTCAACTGTATGTGGAAAAGGAATCAGATCTTACATGGCAGAAAGTGAACAAACATTTTTCAACAAAGAGCTTCCAAGCAGATATAGAGGAGATGAAGATATACATTAATGTGCAGAAATAAGGGCTACATGGGGTTTCATGCAGATATCGAGCCTTCCCATGTGTCAATATTATCAACTAGATTGTTTCACATATTGAAGTGAAGACTATGAATTTGAGCAGTGCCAGCGGAAATAAGCTTTCTACTTTTTTGGAAGCAGATTACCATCTTATATACCATTTTCCTGCACCAAAAAAACTCATTGATTCATACTTCTATCCCACCAACAACTATGTGGGCATGAAATATATTGTTAAAAGCTAGGTGAGATAGCCATAAAAGTTTCAGCAAACATCCACAAACACTTACAAGACAAAGTCTCTCAAGAGGGCCTATCAGTTGTTGATCATCATAGCTTGCAAAAACTATTTTCAAAAGAGCACGAAGACCATTCCTGAAGGGTGAGAAATATTATTGAACAAAGTTGTGAATGAGGGGAATTCATTCAATTGGTCAGACTGGTTGGCTTGACAGTTAAGAATCTATGTAGTGAACGCCTTGAATCCTCTCAAGGGCAAGAAAGCAATATTTTACATGTCTGCATATCTACGGGATTCAAAAAGTGAATATAATGCATTCCATGGCATGAGCTGGACTTGGACACCTCGAGACCTTGCCATGCACATTCATTGCAAACTACTCTCACATTGCAGGCATCAAGACTAACTGACTGCTTCATCATTTTTCTATACAAGATGATCTTTGAGGAAAAACCACTTTGCATGTCACATGGGGAAATGGAAGTAGTATTAGATATCACAGATTGGCTTGTCTCATTGGATGGAACCTTCCTTATAGTGTTTGGTGGTCAGAAGTCATCGCAACGTTTTCCAAGGTATGCCACTAACAAGCTTGTTATGTAAAAAGTTTCATAGCATCTCTCCATAGGGTTGTCAACAACTTTGGAGAGGAAGAAGGAATCACCTTGGTCAACTCTTCCTATGCAAATTATATTGTATGAGATCAAGAACCTAAAAGTCATGGATATCGAAGGAAAGGTGATAGAGAAGTTTACATTCGGTACTCAGGACTTTAATCCCTATGATCCTTGTTACACTAAAATTTGTCACCATGAATATTTGCAGTTAGTATAGCTCCATCAACTGTCATACTATCCACCTTGGAAAGTCTCATACCTCTGCTCTCCATGTCAAACTTCAAGAAAGAGAGAAACTCTTTAAAAATCTATTTATCTCTGGGTACGCAGTTTCTCTCAACCTTACCTGCGTGTATGCAACCCAAGTTCATAATACCTACGTACTTGTACAATCTGTATGTAAAGGGATGGGTGCGTACTCCTGTAAAGGTCAAAAGGCGCGAGTTTCATCTTAAAAACGTTACTTGTGGTCATTTCTAGAGCATTCTAGAAGCTTGTTTGACATGTATTGAGCGCCTCCAGATGGTTCATGTATCCCTATGAAAGAGGAACTTATCCCATCAAGAGAGGAGCTACCCCATCCAAAAGAAGGGCTTATCCCATTGATGTTGGACCTGATTAACTTCCTCTAGAACATTATAAATACAGGCATTGGGCCAGAGGAGGGGAGGTTGAAAGCTGAACATTCCAAAGGGTAGATGCTGCTGGAATTAGGACTTCCTTGTAGAAGCTTGTGAGGAGAGATTCCCATCCTTTCTTGTTTCATTTGGAAGTGGGTGAGCTTATCAAAGTAAAGGAAAACTCTTGCTGGACCCTGGGAGGAACTTGCACAACACCAAGGCTCAGGTTGTAATGGTTTCTTTTGTTTCCTATTAATACAAATAAGTCCATTCTTCTCAACAATTTGTTATTAATGAGTTGTTTCATATACTCCTTGGTCTGTATGTTGAATATGTTTTATTTTATGAGATATTCAGGTGCTATTTAATCGTTTGATTGTTAGTGAATGCAGGTTTCGGAGAGAAGGAGGAGCTCATCCAGATCGACGAGGCTGGACTACTACAACAGCGTTGGACTACAGGTAAGATCTAAACACTTGATTTCTTATATGGTAAATGCATATTTAGAGAAGGATTGTTCTTAATTGTCTTTTTTGTCACTAGAAATCCTTAAGCTTCCAGGGAGGTTAGTTTTGTCTGCAAAATTAACTCTTTCCGCATGACAAAATGGCGACTTCGCTATGGAACTCCATTGATGTGAATGATTTTTCCTTTGTGTGAAACTTTGATCTGAGAAAAGTCATTTCTTTTCTGGTTTTTGGCTGTTTGACTGTGTATTTGGGTGGGCTAGCTTAGAGTTAGATTAGATTTTAGTTTTTCTTGGTTTTTCCAGTAGTACGCACCCTTTGAGTTGAGCACAGTGTGTACCTGTATGCACTGCAACTTTGTACACAGAGCGTACACACACCTGTGCAAACAGGCTGCCTGCGTACCCTATCAAAAATTGAGAAATTTCCAATTTTTCCATTTTTCCTCTTAGATTTTTTCTTTAATTAGTTTTTACTACCCAGATCCACTGGTTACCTGTCAGAGATCTTCACCTGAGCTTGTTTCGTTAGCGTCAAGAGTTTTATTGAAATTCATAGAAGTTCTAGCCCTAGGGTTTGATTTTTGCATTGGTCCTGTAGTGACTTTGACTTTAGAAGTTGTGAAACCTTGGATCTCTCTGGTTTTATCAGTCTTCTTAGGAGTCGGACCTGTCATAAAGTCTACCTGTGTGAGAAACCTACCTTTTTGTTGTCTCTTTGCGGAATTTCGAAGAATCTTGTTGATTAAGTTGTGAATTTCATTCTTAAGAGAAAGAACAAAAGAGTTTGATCTTTGTTTTTTACTGGTTTATGATTCTGCATGAGTTGGTCCTTGGTTTGATTGTTGCCGAGTAAAACAACCTGGAATCATCTTTGTAGGCTTTTGCCTCATTAGATTTTCTTTTAGGTAAATTTCCTTTTAATTTGAGTGAGTGTTTCATAGATTTTTATAAATTTTGAGATTGCTTTTTGTTAGAATAGTTTTATATGCTTTGTTAAATAGGAAAAATACAAAAACATCTCCTTTGAAAAGTTTGTTTTAATTAGAATTTGAAGTATTTTGAAAGAGAAAGGAATTTTCGTGCAAGTAATGAGTGGTCATGTGTTGTATGCTTGGAAAAGATAAAGAGTTTGTTTCTTTGATTGTCTATTAAGAAAGTTGCTTTTACCAATTTTGCATTTTTGAACTCTCTTAACTAGAGCATTCATTGAAAAAGAAAAGTAGTGTAAATCATCCTAAGTGCATCTTTTTAGTGGATTTGAGTCGAGTCTACACACCATCAGTTTCATCTCCACTACCTTTTGTCTTAAAGAAAAGCCATAAAATTAACGCTTAAAGTAAAATCAACTTAGTATTTTTTCTTTTACTAGGGCTCTGAAGCACCAATATAGATCAGGCTAGTGTCTTGGAGTAGGAGAGTAATTAACTCTCCAAGACAGCAAAACCAAACAAGTAGCTTATCTTGTGATAGGATAAATCCAGCTGTTGCATTTATACTCTGGGAAAGCTCCTCTTAAAGGAGTCGAAGCACGAGCTTGTGTCCGAACCAGTGAGGGGAACAATCCTCCCTCGTTGGGAATGACGCCAGACACGCATGTATTACAAACGGTAAACTTCAGATTATTGTTGAGGAGCCAGGGGATCACTTATCGGTAAAACCTTGGATTGACCATTGTCAAGGAGCCGGTAGGGGGATTGAGCTTGTTACTCTGCCCTTGCGTGCTGTTGGAGTGTAGACTGTTCCCC